>JAPYZS010000532.1:0-48505 GCA_030522925.1 Trissolcus japonicus
CTAGCGTGGCAGCCAACCGTTACAGTTAAGTTTTGGTTGCGATTTTTAAATTTTGTGTTGCTCACGGGCAGGCTAGGCCGCTTGCAGAACCCCGTTGTAAAGATAATTTGGCCGTTGCACAAATTTTGTTTGAATCTGGTGAGGAATTGGTAACGGGTGGCAATTTTCACGCGCACAAATAAAATGGTATATTGTGAACGGCAGCTTTGAGATGTGTCGAGTCCTTAGTTGTAAATTTTGTTGACATATTATCCAGGATAAATTGTTGTATTGAGGACTGGAAACGTGTGACAGTTAATGTACGAGAATTCAAATTTGTCCGGATTGAACAATGCGACAAAGATTGTAACGACACGTCTTATTTTATTTGTATAGAATTCCGTTGAGGACGGTTAATTGTAATTTCGAAAGTAATTGTCGAGTTTAATGAGAATTTTTACGGTTCCGAACAAAGAAGGTACGGAAGTTAATTTTGAGTTTCGAATTGTGTATTTTAGTTTGGAATTTTGTGTATAAGTCGTCTCGTACCAACGGCAGAACATTTGAAAAATTAAATTTGAATCGAGATTTTATTTTTTTTTGTATTTGAATTATTTTATTTGTTTAATAAAATTCGATTCTTAACAGATGGAAAGTTGTAATAGTCATTGCGGTAAAACAGGCCATCCTTATTTGGAATTTTCTAGTCAGATTGGGACCAATAATTCCGCTTCATGTGGAAAATTGTTTTTATGAAATTTTGGTTATTTGAGTAATTTATTTAAGGTAAAGTCAAGTAAGGTGTCTCTCATTCCGAGAGGCTGGCGATCCTGACTAATTTTATATGATAAAATAAAGTTTATTTGGTTCCAGTAAAGTTTAGTTCAATTTAAATTCGAATTTTTGAATTTCCCGCGTGGCGAAGGTGCGGACAAAATTAATAACAATTTTGTACCGTTACAATATATATTAAATAAAGACATTGTGAAGGTACGCGGGTGTGTAAAAATTGATTTATCAACCCTGAACCACACTCCGGCTCGTCAGGAGGACAAAAATAAAGGCAAGTGGCAACCGAAGGCCGGTTGTCGTCACCAAAACGACCACTCAGACACAGGAGTGTCGCGGTACTTAGTATCCATGACAATTAAAAACACCTAAAAATAGTTGTTTGGTTTTGCTGTTACTGCAAATAAATTTGCATTCATCTTAGGGTTGTAAAATGATGTTAATATATGACTGTTATTATTTATAAATGTTTTTTTGCAAAAGAAAGATGTACCTGTGACATTTATATATTTATTTAAAACGAGCGATAATAAAGAAACACAATAAGGAAAACAAACGAGAGGCCTTAACTATAGTAACGTACTTTGTATAAATAAACCCAACGTCAATTCACTTTGTGCTGCGAAATTATATTAACTTTTTTCATAAACTTGATATTTACGTGGATATTAGTATATTACTTGACTAGTTGGAGAAGTAGCAAAGTAAGATAGCAAAAGTACGATATTTTCTCTTACAAGTGGGGCACCCTTGGCGGGGTTATCAGGAGCGGCGCCCCTAATTTAAAATAAATAAAAAAGTGGAAAACATTTACTATATTAAGAAAAAATCGTAAAACGCCATTGTTACAAAATAAAAGGGGCGGGGACGGGGGGTTCGGAGGTTAGGGGGGGGGGTGGACGAGGGGAGTTCGGGGGGCGGAGCCCCCCCGATTATAAAAATAATAAATTTAATTGAAAAAAATATTCAAAAAATGAAACAATAATAAGCCCCCCCCCCCCCCGATTAAAAAAATGAAAAATTTCATTGAACAAAAATAATATTCGAAAAATAAAACAATAATAAAAAAAGGAAAAAAAAGAAAAATAGTTTGTTTTCAATAAAAATAAAAGGAAAAAAATATTTTGTAAAACGTCATTTTACAAAATAAAAAAAGAGAAAACCATATTTAAGGAATAAAAATTCAATTTACAATTGAAAATTCAATTGAAGAAAAATTGAATTTGTAAAATAACAAAAACAATCTTCAAGAAACCCACTTGAATAACAAATAAATTATATTAAGTTAAAAAATTAAACTTTTTTGAAAAATGTAAATAATTAGAAAAAATGTTAATAATTCGATAAAATGTAAGGGTCATATCTGTGGCTGTGAGGAAAAACCAGTTAACTACCAGTTGAAAACATTAAAAAATAAAACTTTAAACATATTTTCAAACAAAATTAAAGTTCTGAATAATATTGGAACTTGTGAATTATAATTTTTGATCCCCATAGAAACACTTCTTCGAGTTCTCTTTGAATCTCTTTGAGTCTCTTTGAGTCTCATAGAAGTAGATAAAAAAACAACGTAAAATATGTTTTTAATTTAAATGTACAAAAAAG
Organism: Trissolcus japonicus; assembly: GCA_030522925.1. Classification (NCBI taxonomy): domain Eukaryota; kingdom Metazoa; phylum Arthropoda; class Insecta; order Hymenoptera; family Scelionidae; genus Trissolcus; species Trissolcus japonicus. The sequence continues at coordinate 2,374 of JAPYZS010000532.1, forward strand.
CACTCAACTGGTTTTTCCTCACAGCCACAGATATAATTATTACTTATTACCATTAAATTTAAAGATCGACAATATCGGCGAACAATAAACGCAAATTTGGATGACTTAATTAAGTGGGGGCAATCTTTCTGATTCATCCCACCTTATCACCGACGCGCAGCCAACGAGACAGTGCTGCGGCTCTTGCGATTGATATACAGTGGAAGAAATAATTTTCTCCAATTCTTCTCCCAGTCCTTCCCCCAGTTGGAGAAAAGCTCGCTTCTCCAACTCTTAAAAGTTGGAGAAACGAGCATTTCTACCAAAAAAATTTTGTTACGCAGACGTCAAAGCTTCTTATATCCCCGTTATATCTATGGTATATCCCCGTTTACGGTCCCCCTAGACACGTCGTTTACATAAATCATTCTAATTTTAATTTGAATATCTCCATTATCAGGTAAGTTAGTTATGCCTATTTTCGGTAATTTTTACTCTGATTTTTTAAAATTAGATTAGAATACGCTATTCCTACGTCAGAATATTTTCATATTTAGAATATAAGATAAGAAAATATGATTCAACTAAGTGACTAATTAAGTAACTAATTATGTATTCAACCTTTTAAAGTGACGCCAACGTCCGTTTCCATCGTGCCAAAGTACTTTTGAATAACGCACGCAGTTTGAATGGCATCGACAGCCACGTCTCGCATCACCATATTATCTTCCAGCTTCCACATCACTATAAAAGCATCGCCAGAAAATTTCAGCACATCTCCTTTGTGAGATAAAATCTCTTGGACCATCGCTCCGATATAATTATTTAGAGTTTCGGTCAATTTTGACGGCCCACCCTTGCCCGACTTTGTATACTTCTCAGTCAGATCCGTAAAACCTATTTAATATTTAGGATATGAAAATTGCACAAATTAGGTATTAACCGTACTTACACTTTTTTATGCAAAAATCTTTGTTCTTGCAAAACTTTTTATAGTTTTCGTTTCTATTGAACAAGTTCTTCCGAAATCATTTAGGTAGGAAATATTCAAGTTAAAATAATGAAGCAAAATATTATTTTACCCGAAACATCTCCATGCATCAAAGTTGTATAATATGTTCTAGTTTCGTAATCGTCGTAATAATCTAAAATCTCATCTGGGCACATGGATGCAAAAATTTTTGTGTGCTCTTTCACTTTACTCTTTCTGGTCGAAAATATATTTTTTCCTGTGTAAATAAAATGTAACCTTTTTAAGAGAAAAGATAAAGATAAGTTATCTTTTTAAATAAATCATTTGGTAATGTTTGGCCAAAATCGATTTTTAAAGAAATTATTATTTCTAAAGAAATAGTTCTCGCATTGCCAGACAAAATTATTATCAAAGTAATAGAATTTGATCATTTTTTGCATGAATAAAACAAACTTCAAATTTCGAACTCGAAAACTGTTTTTCGATAACTTTCCTACATCAAAAAGCTCCTGATACTCAAATATTCAACCGATTTCCGTTTGAAAAAGTGCAAACTGATTAAAATAATTAATTATAATTATTCTTAATTATAATTATTCATAATTCTATATATTTCGTTTTTGTCCCTGCGAAAAATTATACCCCAAAAAATACCTCTTTAAACTAGTCGTTCAATCGAGCCAGCAAGATGTTTTTTCTCCACATTCATTGTCTTTTTTGTGATAATTATACTATATTATTATTAGACTTTGTTTACATAACACTGAATTAACCCTAGCTCATGGCTGGAACCTATTAACCCTATTAAGCTCATGGCTGGAACAATATCAGCAACAAGATGCTACATTTACATGTTCCTAATTCTTAATCGTAGTTTTTATAACCAACATTTTTATAACAAAAATATTTAATCCATGATCTAAAAATTAAGATAATAATTAATTGAGATAATAATTCAGATTTGTTTATAAAACCGATGAATTTACAGTTAATCAAACTAACAATTATTAAAGAAAAATATTTTTAATAAAAAATAATTAAATATAATTAATAAAACATAATTAAATATAATTAATAAAATATGATTAAAAAATTAGAGGCAGTATGTGATGTCTTTTTCAGATGCTTTGATTTGAATGTGGCATTAGAAATAATTTTGTTACTTCAAGGTAGAACTATCATGAAGTTGAAAATTGATGACATTTTGCTCAACAATTTTTCAACACATTCTCAATAATTTTCCAAAGTTTGAGAAATTTTGTTTATATTGTGGCACTGGAACTCTAGTTATACGTTCCTTCATGAATGTCTTACCTTAAAAATAAAAATTGTTTTATTATTATTTTCTCATGAAAACAATTTAATGAGAAAATTAATTAATTTTGTTTTTGAAATTTGTTTTAGAAAAATACGTTTGGACGGTTGAGATGAAAGCGATGGACGGGGTGAGCATGTAGACAATCCCTTGAAAAAAAATGAATCTACTCTATCCACCGTATCGAAACCAAATCAACCTGTCTATTTGTTCATAACAAACAACAAAAATAGTCACGAAGGATGTATCGTATCTATTGAGTGATAGAGTTACGCTCCATCGTATACGTATGCTCGTGAATTTATTTCGTGTGCATGTAAAAGTGAATTTTAATAGTTCATAAGAGGCGTTAGATAATATTCCACTTGTACGTGAAGACAAGATTGCCTTTAGCCACTACCTTTTTTTCAATTCCTTTGTATCTGTTCAGGCATGTGTAAAGGTGAAATATTGCTCAACTTACCATCAGTACGGACATGACTTGATGCGTTCAGTTGATACGAAGTCATTATTTTAATCTTATATTTTTTACATTTAATTTAATTATGTTTATTTTGTATTACTTATGAAACATACTATCCCTTTGTTATTGAAAATGAAAAGGTTAAAATTTTGGCATTTTGTAACTAGATTTTTAAACAGCTGAAACTCAATTTTTCAAATAAGCGACAAAAGAACGACATAAATGACATGTTAATTTCGTATAACGTTTAAGAAAAGTAGAAGTAATAAAATTCGCATAAAAACGCACAAACTTGACAATAGACAATATGTGTTTATTTTATATTTTCACTATATAGGTATTTATATGACTTGACGCTCTAACAGATCGCTGTCTACAACGTGTCGGCCGTATTTTATTGTGCCTGGCCCTACTAGTCCTTATTGTGCTTGAATCTATGATGAATCAAGGTCTCCTTTGGTTTAACTGTATTCAAAGTTTACTCAAACACTCCAAATCACTGGCTCGCGACTAACATTAAACTATGCTCGCTATAGGCGGAATGTCCCATATTCTTTTTGACAATCAAATGATATATCAAATTTCTTTTTTTAGATGCTTAAAAACATCGATTGAGCCAAAAAATGGTCAACCCTTTGACAAACATTGTCTCAACATTTATAAAAAATGAACGCAAACTACCGTGTTAAGCAATTACAAAAATAATCAAAAATAGACGAGGTACCAGGCTGGCCATTTTTCGTCTGCACTTTTCTGTGTATGTGTGTGTATTTTTTTCGGCTTTCACCGAGGTTCTCACGTTGCTCACAGAAAGAGATAAACAATTTGCTGTTTTTACATTCATATAAATGTATACATATTCGTATGATGACATAGATGATTTTTTTATAATTATACTTTACACGATAACCTGTAGTTGAATTTGATACTTGGTTTTCGTTTCGCGACAGTGCCTTGAAATAGTATTGAAAAGTGAATAGAAAAATGTTTGTATACTCGAATTGGAATTCCAAAAATTCGATGTAAAATCCCTTTAATATCGTTTAGCACTTTCTTGTTATAATCTGGATTGAAATGGCATGCGGCGCTTTGCTGAACGACGAGCTGACCGATTAACAAAATTTTGCTTTTTGTTTATTATTATTATTATTATTTTAAAAGTGCCCGATAAGTTACGACGCCTCATGGTAACAGCGGCGCAAATATGCATTTGTGTGGGTGTATGTATGTTTCGAGCAACGTGATATCATAACAACAATAAATTATTATAACATTATCAATGGGAGCGCGTCATTTTTCTTACAACAAACGTGACTCCTTGTATAATGGCACACAGCATGGCAGTTGCAACAATGTACTTTGATAAACTTGAATTTGAACTTAGCTTACTTTTTTGGACTTAAACCTAATCTTCCCTTACGCATCGCGCAACTCTCTCGGCAGCCAGACTTTCACGTTCAAGAGTCGATTATATATCAATTCACAAGTACGATTTTGTCACTTGTTTGTTTGGTTCACTTTTTAAAAGTCATTAATTAAATAAAAACTAAAAAAAAAATACCAACAGAAAAAATGGGTACCACACATTTTATATGCAAAAAAGCAAATAATACTACACACACCATTCGTCATCACGGTTACTGAAACGTAACCGCGAATTTGTTCAATCTTAAAAAATGTAGAGCTAAATATAAATTTTGGATTTGACAAAATTGTTACTTGCGAGTTAAAAAGTCAAACATTGTTTTCTAATTGCTTTTGAGTTTGAATTAGCGATTACCATTTCATTATTTTACCTCGGTTTTCTTTCTCAAGATTAGGCAAATACTTGTTATCGTAGGTATATATGTACATGTGATTTGACAGTATTGCATGTTTATTAATTTTTTAGCGACAAACTCGTGTATGTGAGAGAGTGTGAGTACATAATTCGAATGTCGTACACGGCTTATTTAGTTATAGCGATAAAACACGTAGAAAGTTGTAGATTAAAAAAAAGGGGTGGCGAATGAACCACGTCGGTCCGGGGAGACGAAACGTGCATCCGCGCGCGGCTCCAATTAATTTAACACGATGTTTTTTTATTATTTTACAGTTATAACATGTATATATTTATATACCGTACAGTAATATATGAAAGCACACGAATAAAGCAGCTGGGACTACACAATTCGACTTAGTTTTTTTCTGCATTTTTATATATATTTTTGTTCAATCTGAATTGTAGTTTTTAATTTTCATTTTATTTGATGCTTGATGAGTTGTTTGATCGCGCGCGGATCCATTCGTTCCCTGTCACGCATATCACTTAGAATATCTGTTTTCCACATAAAAACGTTTATAATTATAATTTATACTAAACAGTCGAGTCAAAAAATAATCGAGAATGCCTCGCTCTCTTTGCGGAGTTTACGTGCTAAGGGTTGCTCTCCTTCTCTCGTAATTTATTTTTATTTATATTTTTATGTGTATGTATAAGTGTGCATATGTATAAGTTACTTCAGAATACGCCAGGCGCCAAGTAGGTACACAAATTCTTGAAATCTTTTTTGCCACGGTATTGAAGAAAAGAGATAATAGAAAGAAAAAATCGCTTACGTTGCAACTATTCGAATAAACTTTGACTTATAACACGGTGCAGTGAATCTCTGAACTATCGTCATAATAATCATAATAATCTGTAATAATCATAGTCTGGTATATTATATATCTATAATTCAACAAGAAATTCGATTCAAAACCTTTGCTCTTTCTCACGCACAGTCACTCGCGCTAATTTCGCACCATTATTCTTTATTGTTAAACGCTCGCTACTGTCCAGCAATGTGTGTACAAGAGGAGTTTACTTGCGGACAATCGCAAGCGCTCTCACACTCACTCATTCCTCGATTAACAATCATTAATTGTGATAACGATTAATATTATATATCATTTTATACGTATGTAAATATAACACGATGATATAGGCTTGATATGACGGTTCGCATAACCGTTCAATGTTACCGTTCAAGAATTCGTCAAACTGTCTTCTCTTTTTTAATAATTTTGTTATTTATCATATTTTATGTTTGAATATTCAAATTATTCTGCGCCGAGTCATCAACCTGGCGCTCACAAAAAAATTACAAAACAAACAATTAAGATTATAATAAACATGATCATAACTTGTATTATGTATAATCACTACGATTAAGTAGTAAAACATACATAATCGAAGGATATTTTTACTACAAGTTTCTTCTGCACGCTGAAACAAACGCATCTATCCATTTTATCATTCATGCGTTACATACCATTAAATTTGTTCCTTCTAGTCGACTAATTTGTATCTTTATACTATTATTTTGCAAAAACTCGACTTTTGTTGCTCTTAATCATTTTTTATAAACCTCTTCAAAATTAAATTCGCTGATCACTCCGCGCAAGATAATAAAACACTAAGAAAGATTTCATGATAGATTACACATCATTGTTCATGACAAGTTACAGTATTCTTCTGTACACGATGTAAAGTCCAAGGAGAATTACGGTTACACATTTAGCATTCGCAAGGACTTGCCTGGTACGTATTTACTTTGTTATAGAACTATTATGATTGTAATTAATAGTTGAAAAATCAACGGATCGCGGTCGACGCGGTGTATATCGTTTGATTAAGGCAAATCAATCGAACAAGCTATAACGTCGATGAACACCAGTTCGCCGGGCTTGAAAAATCGAAAGCGTTTTGATTAGTCGTTAATCTTAAACAAAATTGTTTCTTTGTTAGAATTCCACACATTTGTGTCACAAAATCTGATTGTTTTTAATTCTATAGCAATAACGGACACCAAATTGTTTTTTTTTTGTCACACAAATTGTTTGCAACTATACAAGTAAATTTTTTGGTTGACAATTCGCTGCAGCAATTGGACTTGGTAATATAAAATTACATTGGAATGGGATTTGTTCAAACTTGGACTTTGTAACAACAAACAACATTTTACACAGTGGTTTCACGATTATGCGATATTTACAATAAGATTAGGATATGATGTCCTTGCGAAAAGGATACCGAGCAGAACACTGGATTTCGCAACACTATATTGCCCGGAAATTTGCGAAAACGTTTGTAATATAAAATTTGCATTCTTGCATAACATTTGTTTAATCAGCAAAGTCGAAGAATTATCTACAAAAGTGTCTCAATGACTCGGATAATCGCCTTATTATTCCTTTCTTTTTTCGTATTGTAGAATTTTTCGAGCGCAACATTTAATGAGCGATCAAACTGCGAGAAACACGATTGGATCAAATGTGATTCTAATTACCCGAGTTCAGCGTAATCCCAGATGCACACGAAGTATCATTATTGTCATCATGAAAAAGAAAAAAAAATAGTTACAGCATCCCGCTATGACTCGTAAATGCATAGTTCAAATGCGCCCGATCGATCCGCAGCTCTTACAATCAAAAGAATAATGACAATGGTTCTCATTAGATAATAATAAACACTTTATATACAAGCGATGATGGGCCATAACTATAATACTTCTGGTAACAAAGTGTTTATTATTAGACACTAGTTTTTATTAATTGGAAAATCGATATCAGAAAATCTTCTTCAATGTTCGAATTCAGTATCAGTCCTCAAAATTAGTCCCTTTACCGACAGCATCTTTTACATTAATTTTTTTTTCGCGCCTACAAAATATCGCTTATTACAGGTTTTATCTTTAGCGGGGAATAAATCATTGAATTTTACGAATCACACGCATTATACAATAGGTAAATTTGGACCCATCATGAGAAATCCAACAAATACAAGATTTCCTCTCAATAAACCTCTAGATTTTTATAATCCTTCATTATATTCGTCATGGGGATATTCGACTCATAAACATCGTCACTTTAATTTCATCTACAATAATATATTTGTATTTCTTGTTTCACAATTGTCTTAATTGTATATTTATAATATATAGACGGCGAAAAAGTCTTTATTAAAGAAAAGGAAAGTAAATATGAGTGGTACAATGATTCTTAATGTTTAAGCTTACTCTCGTGGAAGGAAATAAACGACGCGCACGGAAGACCCGAATGTCTTCGATTAAACATGCTTCTAAAGCCTAAGCAGCTACGTCCAAAGAACAAATACCTGCTCTACCGGATTATTAATTACATTTTACACATTGTCAGAGATCTGTCTAGAGATTTTTTTTTTCATTGTATTATATTTAATGACAATTAGGCTTGCAATTGTGTGGCGTGAAAGGCATCCCTATCAATGACTCGGTGTAATGATCGGTAATTGAAAATCGAACGTTTATATATCGTTATTCCTATAACATAGTATATATACAATCATACATCAAACATCGTGACATTTCAGTATTTGTGTTTGCCTCGGTTATTCAAATCGATGCTTACGTCTGCTCTATTTCATTGAAATTTTTATATGCAGTTTTGTACAGTTTGTCATATTTCATTTTTAATTCTGTTGCGCGACAGAGATATGCATGTTTTACAAGGCAAGCCTCCTCAATTGGGATCAACGGTCCAGTATTATATATCCTATATTTATATATTCATCCATTTGTTAAAAAAAACGTGCATCCGTTGATGTCAGAGCTCAGAGTTTGTTCATCAATGAACCGCAGCAATGGTTGATATAAAAATCTACGTAAATGTTTGTGTAACGCTTACACACTATGTCGTTGTAAACACGTGGGCGTATAACACTTGGGAGTGAGAACAAAGTTGACCACTATCGGTGATTTTGCATTGATTTCAATAATTCGCCGTGAACTTTCGGTCTAAAACGTGAACTGATGAATGATGACGGCATGTACGAACATGATGCTTTGTACACACAAGGACTTTACACAAAGAGACTACTTCGTCTAAAATCGTTTGACAAACATCCAAGGAAGACGACGGTTATCAGCTTCTACAGTACAATACCACCATGGCACCGGGCTACTTATCTGCTCTTGTTCGATTGCAGCTTCTCTCCAGACGGTCTGCAGTTACTTGTTTTAGCTGACCTGAAACGAAAAAGGAATTTTAACTTTCAGTAAAAACTCGACATTTTAATCAAATTTTTCAAATCAAATGTTGATTGATGATGATAAAATTATAATCAACCTATCTCTCCCGATTGTGTTTTTGATTTGCTCTTCCACCAATTCAGCAGTGGATTTGTCACTGTCCATGTCGTCGTCCTTACAAGAGTCAGCGTCGCCGGACACAGGAATACATTCTGAACTTGAAGAACTTGAATCTCTCGTCAATTTAATGCACCTGTTGTCCTAGAAGATTCCATTATTCAGATATGATTTGCATTATTACCCAGACAAAAAGGAACATATATGCTGCATATATGCTCTCATATTTGCAACATATATGGTTGCATTTATTTTGCATATATGTGACATATATGTCACATTTATGCCGCATACATGTCGCATATATGTCTGCATATATACAATTTTTGTTTGGGTATATTAACTAATGGTAAATCCTTTCAAAATACCTCTTCTTTGAGTCTTCCCAGAAGCTTTTTTCTGTCTGATCTAACTTTTTCTACTTTACTGGTCTCCGCTGTTGTTTTCACTCCCGAAAGCTCCAACAGTGCCAACTGAGCATCTTTTTCTGATACTGCAACTTTTAAAGCTTCTCTTCTAGAATATTGATAAATGCAAATGAAAAAGCTGACCATGGAATGGAAATTGTTGATCAAAGAAATAATTCTCACTTCATTTGATGGAAATCCTTTAGACGCTCTCTCCTTTCAACCAAAACTTTTTCAAGTTTTTTCTGAGTCTTGTGCAGTTTTTTCAACAGCGATGTGCATGTAGAACATGTCAGAGCAGACGAATTTCCCATTGCCGTAATCCTTTTTTCTAATTTCTCCATCTGTCAATGTTAACACAGCTTATCAAAAAGTGTCATCAATAGTAAACAATTAATCATCAGTTAAAGAAAGTGGTAATGCAAACTTGCAGTTTGAGAGGTTTATTTTTTGAAGACTCAAATATCACATTATAACTACGAAAGCAATTGTTTTAATATAGGTAGATTATATGTTTAGAGACTACGTTTAACATAATTCTGTCCGTTTGTTATAATCAGGGATTGAAATTGAAACTACAATAAAGACTCCGACTACGGATAGAGTTTCAACTAGATAACCAAATACAATAACAAATCAAATCTTTCACTTAGTTATTCGATTTAGCAAGTTTAATATAATTAATTGCATTTATTTGTTAAATTTTTTATTTTTATATAAACAACAAAATTATTTATATTTGTAATTTATTTCTACGTTTGGTATAATTTTGTATTTTTTTTCTTAGTTGAAAATAAATTTTAAAAACCAAGTGTTTTTTATACACATCAGTTATATCGGGAAAAATTAAATTGAAGTTAAACAAATAAAAGATAAGAGTAAATGTGAGGAAAAGATAACATAAAGTTTCTGAAGTAGGCACAAAGCGCGTTCTAGTTCCTCTTGAAACGTGCACTTTAAAATTGAAAAATAACTCATCCACCTTTTAAAATGTTGAAAATTTGGGATTTCGTTAGGGTTACGATTGAGTGGATGAATCGGTCTCGAAACAATTACGGTTCAGATTTCAATCCCTCGTTATAATTAGAATGATTGGAAAGTTTCTGCACTATTAAACTTACTTTTTCAAGATGTCTTTCATTTTTATCTTCTAGTAGTTGAATCTTACGCTCGCTCTCAGTTGACAGGATTACGGACTGTCTGAGGGCCTCTGTGAGTTCTTCTATTCGATTGCCTTTTTCTTGCACCTCATTTTCCAACTCTTGTTCACGCTTCTCTTTTTCCTTCACCAGGTTCACAAGTTCGTGGATTTGTTCCAGATCAACTGTTTCCTTGAAAACCTTTTCTAGAGATTCCATTTCTGCTTCCAATTGTTGCAGTCGGCCATCCTTAATCCTGATCTGGTCTCTAAGAATCTCCAAATCTGTATTTTTGATATCGTGTAGTTTCTCTGTCAATAGTTTCACCTCACTGTGATATTTACTCGACTTGTCTTTCCACTCAGCAATTTGTTGCTCGTATTCTTGCACCTTGTTATCCTTCTCAGACAGATCGTGTTCCATCTCTTTCATCTTTTGCTCACGTTCCAGCAACATCTTCCTAACTGAAGACTCCGATTGTGAGTCATTCGCTAAACTAGATTCAACATTCTCAGTTTGCATTATTATACTCTGTCTGCATTCATTATCTTCTGCATCGGACAATCGTTTTTTTAATTGTTCCAGTCTGTCTTCTCGATCCCTCAATTTATGCTTAAGAACATCTACGTTATGTTCTTTAACATATTTCTCCAGATGTGTTACCATTTCTTCCAATTCTAGTATTCGTTCTTTATCGATCTTTGTGCTCCTCTCGGTCCATTTTTTGATCCAATTCTCTAATTCCTGAATCCTTCTAGACCTTGCCATGAGCTCAATTCTCAAACCATGTACTTCTTTGACGTCTGGGTTCTGTTGGAGGAAATCCTGGAACTCTGCTATTGTGTCCTCCAGCTCCTCAATGCGAGCATCCCTGAGTTGTAACTCATGCATCAGCTCATCGATGTCACTAAATTCCTCAACGTCATCCTCGTCTTGCTCCATCTGTTCGTATCTGCGATTGATGCCATTTATGTTGTGCCTCCACACATTCCCGTTTGACACTGCCAGCTTTTACAATTTGGTTAAACATGGTATTGCGTGTGTGTATGAGTATAGTATCTGTCAGCTATGGCTCAAATTTAAGATTAAATCGATTTGCAATTGAAGGAAACAAATAATCAATGACCATCATTAAAAGTTATACAAGCGACTGATAATAATAATGAGTTGCATGATTATTCTGTCGCGCGATGTTTTTTCTTTTTTACTTAACAGCTACTTTGAAGGGTTATTCTGTTCAATACGTAAATTGTATTAAAAAATAAAGGAGAGGTATCTCCAAAGTTGATCGACTTAGAAAAAGCTCTTTAAAAATCCGGCGGCTCCCGTCTGATATCATTGAATCAAGTAGGTTGTTCATGCAGGATTCAAATATATACCCAGGCACGTTATGGAAGTTGCATCAAATATTAAAAATTTCAACATGCAATTGTTACGTGATATCCAGAGCAGCATGAAAAATAGAAATGATCGTTAGTAATTACATTGCAATGGGAAAACTTGTTTTGTTCATTTATATATCTATCAGAAAGTTGTTTTTTTTATAATAATACGGACCTCTTGTTGCTGTGCAGTTGCAGCTTGTTTCAACTTTGCTTGTGCGGCTTTAAGTGCTCTGTAAAATGTGTATTTTATATTTATTTCAAATTTATTTGACCTTAATAAATTTATTTACAACTACTCACTCTTGTAAATCTCTAATTTGTTTTTCTTTGGAATTCTGTTCTTCCTGAGACATTTGCATAAGTTGCAATAGTCGTTCGGTTTCAGCGCTGCTACGATTGCAATCCTCTTTCGCTTTTTCTAAATCTCTTTCTGCAGTCTCCAGAGCCTTTTGCAATTCCGCAAGTCTTTTGTCCGGTGAGCCACCGCTCTGCGAAATCAAAGCACACACAATGTAAGGTAATTAATTTTCATTGAGTTTTCGTTTCTACAAATTCTCAACTAGTGACATATTACCCTTTGAAGCTGCTGTTCCAGCTGATCCATTTTAGCCTTGCGTTTCTTCAAGTCTTGATCCATATTTTGCAGACCTCTCTCCTTTTCTTCTATCATTCTACTCTTTTGTTCTACAGATTTGGCTTTCTCTTCAACTTGTCTCCTCTGCTCCTCTAATTGACGCCTCTGGTCGTCCAATTGTCTTCTTTCCTGACTAGTATCGGCGCCAGCTTTCGCTGCTCCAGCTTGAAGTTTCTTGTTCGCTTCGTGTAGTTCCACCTGTAGAAAAAGTCAATTTAGATAGCTACTCAGTTATTGTTTCCTCTCTAAGTTTAAATTGCAATTGGAAGTTGCCACGCTACAATCTTCAAAATATCACGCAACATTCTTTCAACATTCCTTCGCAATGATAATAATAATTAATGTTGAACAATCGGAAATTTTGATTAAATTTGTAAGAGTGTTTTTTCAAGTTTGTTGTAACTTATGGAACAATCAAATGGCCGGATGCAATAAGGAGATTGCGAACGGAAAGCTCTTTTTTAAATCGGAAAAAATATTATGAAATGTAAATGTTATTTCTTCTAAGTGACAAAGTTTTTTTCAGGGTGTTTATCATCTATATCAAGAATAAAAATACCACATGTAAATATACCACATTAAAAATTAACATATTACCAAAAATAGTACAAGCCAGAATAATATGAAATTCATCTCTCGTCGTTTTTTTTATTATCCCTATACTGTAGATGCAAATTATATACGATACAGGTTTAATTCATTTTATTTAAATAAATTTGCTAATTTATATATAATAATAAGTAATAGTATGATATATTTAATCAAGCAGTTTTTTATTTGTAATCGGAAGAAAGCATTAAATCGAATTTCTAAAACTTTTCATAAAAAAATTATGGACTCTTATTAATTTTCATCCTATGACAATCCTGAGGTTCAGAATAACTTAAAATATTTAATTTTTAGAAGAGTAAGAATATTCGATTTCGATTATTGCGTTTTATTTTAAGAAATAATTAAAAAACATCGAAAAAAATCTAAAACTAGACAGCCTATGTTACTCTCAATGACCTCTACAATAGGCCTGTGAAACGGAAATTGTAATTGATTTTCTCTTTCTTGAAATCCTGACGGACAGACATACAGACAAATGAACAAATAAACGTAGATTATATTTTATTATATTAGTATAAGATGTGATATTTTTTTTCGTACGATATTCAGAAATGTGATATAGATGTATCACCCATCTTTTAGATTATAAAAATATATTTGATTATTTGTTCAATTTAAAAAGAATATCTTTCGAGCTCTAGTTTCCTTATGCATCATCCGATTCCCTTCTACCCAGGTAAAAATGAACATGTATGTCACATATATGTCGCATATATGTCACATATATTTCCGCCATATATGCTTATTAATAACATTTTACATGGGTACTATGAATTTGTGGATGAAAAAAACTTGTAAAATGTACAAATGGTATAAATTTCTGAATAATAAAAAATATAGAACATATTTCAAATAAGTGAAATGTTTTGGGAAAAAAGCATGGATTGAGACGATTAATTGACGCGAATCATTTACAATTAGATCATTTGATCACTCATGCTATAAAATTTGTCACATTCAACACTTGTTCTGCAAAATCGTCTGAAATAAAAAGGTTAAATATAAATTATAACGTATGTACACAATGAAATACAAGACGCAACGGAAGTGCACCTAAGCCGTGCATAATGTGTGAATAATATAAATATATGTTGTTTGCCTTTATAAATTATGGTGGTTATACAACGCTCAGCTAAATCATATATGTATATATATATATATATTCAATAATTATTCATTGATTGTCCAACGAATGAATGAATAATTATTGTGATGAGAAAAGTAACAAAAATCGTACAACGAAGCGAGCACAATAGAAAAGATATTATAACGTATACAGATATACAAATAACTTAAACGATAAATGAGATCATACGGGCAAAATGATGCGTGTGATATTATATTATTTGTTAAGCAAACGCTGTTAAATCGGTGACGAAATACATAGTGGCAAGGTGAGACGTGAGCAAGGTGCGAAACATGATTATATAGTAGTGATTTGTGACGCGGGTGCTCCTGGTCATGAGCAATTGGCGCGAGGCGATGAGCGGTCTGCTAACCTGATTTTTCTGAAGCTCTTGGCAAAGCATCTCGATTTGCGCTTGAAAGCGTTCCCTCTCGACGGTGGCCTGCTTAACTTCCTCTTGGGTACGTTCAAGGTCCTTTCTGATTTTGGCCGCTTCTGCGTCGCTCGTTGGCGCAGCCTGCTGTTGTTGCAGCGCAAGTTGCATCTGCTGAATTTGTTGTTGATGAGCATGCAACTGTCGCTCGGTGGTTTGCAGTCTCTTCTCGGCAGCGTCCGCACGCTGCTTCTCGGTCTCGGCAATCTTACGCCAGTGCTCGAGCTGGGACTTTGTGGCGGCACCGGCACTCGGGTCTCCGTTGGCCAGTTGCTTCTGCAACTCCTGGACAACTTTTTCTGCCTGATCGGCACGCTGCATGTCCTTCTGATGCTGCTGCGTGATGTTTTGCAGCTGCTGAGTAAGTCGCTGGATCTCACGCATCTGTGCTTCCATTGCGTCCTTGGTGGCCTTGTCCGGGGTCTGAGTCTGGCCACGTTGTTGCAGCTGCTGTTGCAACCGGCGCACCTCTTCTCGCTGCTTTTCCGCCTCAGCCTCAGCCGTGTTGAGTTCCTGCTGGAAATTCATAAGCATGTCCTGTGACTTTTCCAACTGAATCACCAGCTGGTCCCTCTCAACTTGCAACTGTTTGGCCTCGGCCTCCAATTTCTCTTTCGCTTTCTCAATCTTGTCCGAATGCTTTTCACGATTCTCAAGGATGGCTGCCATCTTGTCACGATCCCGTTGCGCGACCTGCAACTCGTTGCGAAGTCTCGCAAGCTCTTCGCTTCCTGCAATCTGGTGGTGCTGTTTGGTTCGCATGAGTTCCTGCTTGAGAGTTTCCCTCTCTTCTCGGAGCAAAGACATCTCGACAGCCAATCTGTCGAGCTCTTTCTTGGCAGCTTCCGCTGCCTCTTGGTGCTTGGTCACGTTCATCTGGGACTTCTCAAGTTCCTTGGCCAATCGGCCGGCCTCAAGTTCGACCTGATCTCGTGCCGTGATCGCCTTATCGAGGCTTTCTCTGAGTCGTTCAACCTCAATGCTCGCGCTTTCGGACCTCGTTTTGCCCTCCGTCTGCATCAATCTTTCCAAGCGAACAATTTCGACCCTGAGTTTTTCGTTATCCGCCTCGAGAGCATCGCCACGCTGTTTGAGTTTGTCGTGCCTGTCGCGGATCTTCTCCGCTTCGATCCTGGCCCGTTCGAGTTCGGACCTGTTCTTCTCCTGGCTGGCGTTTATTTTGCACGCCTCATCGCGCGCACGCTCCAACTGAAGCTGTACCTCGTGGAGCTTGCTCTCAAGGTCGGCTATGGTCGTGTGTGCGCGCTTAAGCTCGCCATCCCGCGACTCGAGCCGCTCCCTCGCCTTGTCCAGCTCTTGCTGCAGTCTACTACTATCGCTCTGCCACTTGTCATGCTCGTACTGGTATTTACCTCGGACGCCCTCAGCTTTCTCCAGATCGGCGCGCAGCCGCGTCGCGTCCTGCTCGGCCTTCCTCGCGCGCTCCAGCTGATCCCGAAGCCGCTCGTTCTCCATCTTGACTCGCTCCAGCTCGTCCTTGTGCCTCTCCTGGTTTTCTTGGTACTTGCCGAACCGCGACATGTATCTGTCGCACTCCTCGCGCGCATTCTCCGCTTCTAAGCGCAGCCTCTCGGCTTCCGCTTGAGCTTTGCGCACGTCTGCTTGCTGCCTGTCGTGCTTCTCGTACATCTTCTCAAGTTCGAGTTGCATTCTCGCCAGCTCTTCTTGCGTCTTCTCGGTCGCAGCCTGAGCTTTGTTCAACTGCGACTGTGCCCTCTCTAGTTCGAAGCTAATTCTCTCGTTATCCGCCAGCAGCTTCTCGCGCTCGTTCTGCAACCGGCGCATCTCAATTTGCGTCTTCTCGTACCTCTCGCGGACCATCTCTAGATCGACGCTCAGTCTGTCCAGGTCTTCCTTCGACTTCTCTTCGTGCTCCTTTGTGCGACTTAGTTGTAACGCCGCTCGGTCATACGCCTCTTGGACGCGCGTCAACTCTTCCTGAGCTTTGCGAGCCTCTTCTCGACTCTTAGACGCCAACATCTGCTGCTTCTCAGCCTCCAGATTAAGTCGGTCTTTGTCCGCTTCCAACACCTCAATGCGGTTCTGCAGACGGAATACGTCACTTTGGGCTCTGTAAGTGAAAAAGTCACGTTCATTTAGACTGCACACTTGATTCGATCACATTTTTAGACATTAATAAAATTAGACAACAATTCCTCCTCGACAGAATCGATATATTGAAATACTCGAATGCACAGGTCAACAGATCAATATAACAAGAGTATATATTCTATTGATCGCCGACGAAAATAAAGACTCATTCCCCTTTATCTAATTTTGTGATAAACATCACTCCTAACGTCATCGAAACAATATTATTATTCATACCTGTCATACTTTTCCAACATCTTTTCAAATTCCTTGTTCGCGTTCTCTCGATCTTCCTGCGCTTTTTTCAATGTGTGATCAGCCTTTTCCAATTTGTCTTTTAGAATTTGAATCTCAGTTAGTGCGTCATCACGTTCCAACTATTAAATTCAACATTATGTTAGTTTACGTAAGTTCCGTAACTTAGTCAACAGAACTGCTGCAAAAAACAATTAGTATTAATCATACCGTTAGTTTTTGATGAGAGTTGTGTGTCTTCTCCCACCGTTCCTTAACGAGATCCAATTCGGACAGCACATTCTCTTTGTCTCGTTGCAACTTATTTATGTGATTATGTTGTAATTCCAGTTTCTCTCGCATCCTAGCAACGTCTTCTCTCAACATATCGCGCTCTTTTTGCAACCCTTGCATCGCGATCTACAAAACGAGATAATTATTACATACACTTGCAATCATTAAATCGATTGAACGATTTGTGAATGAGCAAACAACCTGTGTCTTTTCACACTTATCCTGAAGTCGATCTACTTCTAATTGAATAGCCTCTCTTTCCTTTTGTATCCTTGTCGATTGACCCAAAGCCTTGTCCAATTGACTCTGCAGGTTGTCAAAGTCGTAACTTTGCTTCTCTTTTTCCATTTGCATCTACAGAAAAACATTATTATTATTATTATTATTATTATTATTATTATTATTATTATTATATTTAGCCAAATTTTGGTCAATTTTTTGATGACCAAGTGCTCTAACCCTTCTGATTTCGCCTTGGGTCTTCTCCAGTCTTTCTTGAAGCTTGTCAACCTCACTCTGTGATTTGTCAAGAAGGTTTTGTAGTTTGTCCTGCTGCAACTGTGCCTTGCCGATGGTAGCCTGAGTCCTCTCGATTTCCTCTTGGGCTTTCTCAAGATCGGCCACCGCTTTGTCCCGTTCAGAATGCAACCGAGCCACAGTTGCCTGTGCCCGGTCGTATTCATCGCGAAGACTTTCCTGTTCGCCTTGAGCGTTCTCTAATCTTGCTTTCAGTCTGTAAACTTCGCCTTGGCTCTTTTCCACCTGTAATAATGAATAATTAACTTAGCATTGCTAAAACTAGTTATATTGATGAAATGTAATTTGACCTTTTCTTGTAGCGCAGCTGCCTCTGCTCTGGCTCTTTCGTTGTCTGCCTGAGTGACCCTGAGCTCGGCTTGAGCTCTTCTCAGATCAGCGGCTGTTTTCTCGAGACGCTCTTGAACCCGGTCGATCTCTCCCGACGTGTGCTCTGAAGATCGCAGTGAGCTTCTGCCATAAGGCGATGATTGGGATCTTTCGAGGTCATGCTTGAGTCTTTCATTTTCCAATTCTAACCTCGTTAGTCTTTGCTTGGCAGCTTCCCAATCGGCTCCACTACGACCCACCTCGGACGCCGCCTTGTCTAGCTCAGCCTTGCTCTTGCCCAATTCACTCTGCGAACTCTCCAACTTAGCTTCCAGCCGATCCTTCTCAGCCTGTGCTCTTTCCAATCTCGCGCCCAACTTCTCCACCTATTTCAATCATCAGTTAGTCACACATAAATGTGCTGTCTGAAAAAATAACTTTCAATAATAACGTACCTCGGACTCAAGCGCATGTATCTTCATTTTATATTCCGCGAGTTCGCGTTCATGAAGTTCTCTTTCCTCCTGCTTTTCTTGCTCCGCGCGATCTCTTTGCTCGCGTAATTGGGTCATTTGCTTTTCCTTATCACCAATAGCTTCCTCAAGACTATTTAGAGCACCTTCGCTGCTGCAATGATGCGCTTGCATCGCAATTAGTCGCGCTCGAGCCATGTCCACTTGGTTGTCTTTCTCTTTCAAAAGGTCTTCTAGATTTTCAATCTAGAAAATCAGCATTTTCCAATGATAATTCTCCGAACCAATTATCATCATTATTCGCTATAACCATTAACGCAATAAATGCTCGTGTAAACATGCGAGATAAAAAGAAAGACTTGTTTCAATTTAAGAATGATTTTAATGAAATTGCTGCTTATCAAATTTTCTGCCTCTCATTTTGCTACAGTTCTACCTACCTAACTTGTTTGGCTTATAACAATACTCTTCTCAAAATGAAGGTTCTTTTAATGCAATTGGATTGGATGATATACTAATTTATTTATTAATTAAATTTGTTGCTTCTATATGACAAAATGAAAGGTGATGGGTACAAGGAAACTACGTAACCATGATGGGAAAAAAGTGCAAGTAAACTTTATTGACACAACATACAACATAAAATATACATAGTGCACAGTAAAACTTAAACGTAAAGTGCGAAAATAAAATCTTATATCAAATAAAAATGAACGAATAAATTTTCGCATCGCAAAATTAAAACTTAACAAAGCCACCAAATAAATGGAACTTAACGCTCAACTACGCTTATGTTACAAAAATCAACGCAAATTTATACATCCAAATTTTAATAGACGCATAATCATTTTTGCAATGGCGTAAAGTTTCGCGCAACATATTTTCATTCAAAAAAGTGAAAATTTGGAATACTGAGTTCAATTTAAGTGGTGTTCAAACTTTATTTAGGAAATATGGAAAGTACGTTAGTTTACACATTGTTATTTATTTTTAATTAAAAAATGAATAGATCTCATTTAACTCTCAGAAATGTCTGACAAAAGAAAAAATCAACACAGGAAATAATTTTGATTATGGATGGAGCAGAGGGAATTGACATTTTGTGCAATATACAAAGAATAACGAAATTATGAAAATTTAAAAATGATTGCAAATAAATCAGTCTTGGCAACAAATCGACATTCAATTTTGTGATCATATTGTGACTAATAAGTGAAATTCTTATTAGTCACTTAACTCTTTGTACGTAGAGAAGTGTACTCAGGAAATTACTATTGAAAATCGTTAAGCTTTTTGTTGTATTGAAATCAATATTAGTTTTTTAAATTTAAACACTGTACACGTATCATTGTAAAATTTGAAAAATCTTGATGAGAATAACTTTAATTTATACCTCGTATACATACAAGATACTGAACTCAATATTTCAATGTTTTACTTGTTTGAAATATTTCGTCCACCGCAAGCACAATCTTTTACTTAATACAAAAATACCTCTGTAGATGCATTTATATTTTAATTCTATTATGTGAACTACATTTTGGGGTATTAATACTTTTGTACTCACTTTGCGTTGCAGAACATTGATTTTCCGATCCTTGATATCCATGTGATCTTTCAACTCGGTCAACTCAGTATTTAATCGATTTCGCTCCTGTTGTGCTTGCATAGCCGCCTGTGTTTTCTTCTCGATTAATCTGTTCTTCTCATCTAGTCGCTGTCGCATTTCTTCTGCCTGAGAAAGAAAATCGGATTTTTGTCTTATTTTGCATACATTGAAAATTTAATTACTTGTCAGAACGAGCAATTTTAGTATTAGTGCATGATATTTTTTTACACAGGAAAATCTTATTTTAAATAGGGTAAAAGACCGATTAAGATTCGGTGTCAATGAATGACCGCTCATTTAAGATGCATTGTCTATTTTTGTCACTCCAATGCAATGCGGGTCATTCATTGGTGCCCGGTCAAATATTGTTGCAGTCACCCTAATTGTATTCTTAATGAAAATGTATTTTTTATATACAAGTGGTTTGTTTATTTTCTTTGTGTTGAAGATAATATTTAAACAAATGTTAAACTAGCGTCGCTCTAAGTTATATTTTTCTTAACCAACCCTAAATGACACTGACTTTTTTTACAAAACATATGTACAAATTATTTAGTTTTGCTATAGATGAACTAATGTAGCATCATGGAATATCAAGAAACGTTAAAAAATGAATTGATGTAATCTAATATTAATAATCAATATTTGTCAAAGATTGTGTAAAAATTTGAATAATAGTAACAGAAGGTTTTTTTTTAATTTGAAAATTGTAAAGTACTATTTATATAGGGTGAGTTATAATAATATTTTTTTCAATAATACCAAAACTGATGAACAATAAAATCAATTAAACCAATTACATTCAATTTAAACTAAAAACTTGTTTCATTAAAAAGATATGAATTTGTATATGTATTTTATATAGAGCGTATAATAGTAACAATGCTATTAACAATGTCACAAACGTTTCCTGTAAATTAGATTGCTGGCGGCGTAATGTGTGGTCACTTTGAAATAAAGTGAATCAGGTTAACGCAGTATAGTGTAAAAAAAGAGGTATTGTCTGCACTCAAAGAAAAATTGAAGCAGAATACGTAAAACATTGACAGAGGAATAATGTGTTAAAATATTTTTATGTAAAATACTCTAATTTTTTGTACGTTGACAAATCGTACGTTGACAACCTCTTAAGATATTATTCCACAACGTTTCCACAGAGTCAAATTTTGGCTCTTGTCAGTTAAAATTACCCAAGCAAAAAGTTTATATATGCAGACATATATTCGGTATTTATGCAACATAAATGTGACATATATATGGCAGCATATATGGAGTATATAGGTTTAGTCAAACATATACAGGGTGTTCCAAACCACCCGTACCATGTTAAAGTGGTACGGGTGGTCTGGAACACCCTGTATGTAGCATATATGCAGCATGTTTTTTTTTGGCTGTATAAAAGTTTTATCACCACTAAAAGCAATGGAATAATGCCTCAATACGTTTACTTATTCTCTGTCAATTTTTCTTTTTCCGTGTGTTATTATAATCTGTTTAAACTTACATCAGCCTGGAGCATGTTGTAATGTTCCTCCTTAGCGCAGAGGGACTCCTTCAGTACTGCGATGTGCCTCTGATAATCCTGATGCTGTTCGTCGAGAGTTTTCATTTTAGCGGACATGCCGAGAAGTTCCTGGTCACGTCGCTGCACTTCCGTCCGGAGTTCGTCCAGCTGCGAAAAGAGTCGGCGTCCCGAAGACATCAGTCTCTTGTTGGTGCATTGTTGCGGCCATGAAGAGCATACGACTCGGCTGTTCTTCCACCGCGCCCGAGTAAGTGGACAACGGGCACTCTCGAAATTTCTCTTCGACCATAACGCAACATCGTTCCCGGATTGAATGCGTGCATCCGTATCATACGGGTGCGCGATCTTTACGTATTTTGAAAAAAAAAGCGAGAAACAGTATCGGTCGACGTACTCGGGCAGGGTTCGCAACATGCAGCGACAGACCATTGATAATACAAAGTCAAATAATAATCATTTACATAAATAATAAACTAAACATTTGGTAACACTGTGTGTAGAGTGTTTCAACTCAAGTATGCCATCGTGGAAGCGTGGTCGAAGGCAGGGAGTAAAATGGCATATGATATATGTATAGCTCTGATTTAGTGTGCACGTGTCTGTTATGTTCCACTCTTAAAAATAATTTTTTTTTATTTTTAATAGATAGTAAAAGAAAACTACCTTTTGTTCAAAATCATTTATTCTTATTTTTGCTCCAAGAATATCTCTTTGAGCCAAAAATTTTTTTATTTATTGTTGGTTGAAGAATATTCTTCTTCTTTTTATCCATCATTTTTAAGAGTACTCTACTATTTAGTTTAGGTTTTCTTGTCTTGAAGCCTGCAGATAAAAAATTAGAGAGAAAGAGTGTGTGAGAGAGAGAGAGATTGATCGATTGTTTATTATGCTGTAAAGTGAATGATCAATTGATCAATCAATCAATCAATGAAGAGAGGGTGTGAAAGGGGCTGGGAGAGATGCAACACTACCATCGCCATTTCGTTCAATTTACCCTTAGTTTGTTATTGCCGACTTTTTGTATATCAAAATCAAACCAACATACAAACGAAATATAATGACTCTCGGAATATGTTCTGATAATATCTACAATATCTAGAACTACATCATCAAATCCATTATAAATTCAAGGATCCATGGTTATCATCTTTGTATATAGGTTTCAACTCAACCAAACATAAGAACGATATCAAAATCATACAGCAACGTCAAACTTTGAATACCGAAACATTAAGACTTTGAATTACGACAGTTCAGAGACACTACGGTACAACAAATTTCGTTACGTCATGTGTAGAGGAATACGAAGGAAAGACTCGCAAGTGCATCATCGGGCGAGGTATCCTTACCTCCTCTGAAAGCTAGAATATCGGGAACCACCTTTAATATTAACCTTTTGTTCAATCTTCGGACTCAGGTCAGTCAACCGTTCCGCGATCACTTTTTAGATCATCAGAAGGTGGCCCTAGTTAAACTTGGGCCATACTGCGAACTGAACCCAAGTTGAACTTGTGCAGTATCGCTAAAGCTTATGAGCTAATTGAACATGATTCAACTCTTAGAAGGAAGGAAAAGAGATGTCTTTGCCGCCGTTCTTAATCGTACAGGTGTTAAAGAATAATTACAGTGTAGAAAACAAGATTAGAACAAACCAACCACACATCACTTCCTTCCTTAAATGTGCGTTCAGCAATGCTATACAAGTCTGATCGCTTTTTTCAAGAAATAGTCCATTTCGTAAAATAAACCGATCAACTTGAAGGGGTCAAGTGCATGCGAATGAAAAGAACCCTAGTAAAAATGATCATATATTGTCCATACATAGAACATAAATTGACCATATATTGACATTATATTATCAATATATTAACCATACATGTATAATATATGACTAATATATGAACAACATATTAATTGTTTTTGAAAATTGCTATGCCAATATATTGTCCATATGTCCATATATGAAAAATATGAAAACATATATAGTCAATATATTGTCAATATATGATTTGCGGAAAATAATATATTGTCAATATATTGATAATATATAGACAATATATGATCTTTTTTACTAGGGAAATGAAAGGATTGACGGTTGAACGTAGCAGCCATGCACGATGCGTTTTGTTGTGAAAGATGAATTAGAATAGATAAGGCGATTGTTTAGATGAAAGACTGTTTGCAAATCAAGTTGATCAAAATAATGAAAGTGTGTCCAAGTGGTTGTTGAGTAACTGTCCATCGATCTCGTTGGAGGTTTTTTTTAGGACAAGGGATATAACTGGAATAAGTGCGCTCATAATGGTGACTCAAGAAGCGACAGACAGCATCTTGTAACCAGATGAGGTGTCATCAGAATATCAAGCCCGAGTGCGGCGATCTGCTAAAATAAATTGACTTTGGCTACTTGTAATAATTTTTGTTCGCCATCAAGATTTATGACTCAAATCAAAAACAATATACGATACAATAATCACTTAAAATTACAATCATTTAACCGCGAGTAATGATGCATATGATGAGACACAGAAACAGAAAATGACTGCATTTGTGACGGAACTACCTCTGTCTCATTAACCTAGTTGTGCTTTGTAACTGTTTAATATTGTAGGACTTGCGGCGTTGCCATCTAAAAAACAAGATTAGATCTAAAAAAAAAGAAAAATAATTTACTATCTCGCCGGGACAGGAATGTGAGGGTACAGCATCGAAAAGATTTGACCAAAAAACTTCATCCTATTTATTGCGAGCTGCAGCTTGATATAGCCGGCGGCTTCTATTGAGCGTCGTATTTTTGGATGCGCACGTTGTTGATGAAAAAACTTACTTGGCGTTTGAAGTTCGCGTCGTGCTTGTTGAAGTTGTGCGCATGCAAGATAAGACCGCCCTTTGCCGCCGGCTCGATGAGCTTGAGGTGGCGGATCGCAGCCTGCTGGGCTGGGTGCTCATTCAGTCGGTACTCAACGAAGGGGTTACAAACACCGCTTGTGATATATGATTTGTTCGAGCTGTAGGGCATCAAGCTGTTGGGTAGTGAAATCACTTTGAGCAGCTGCTCCCTCAACCTTCCACTACAATCCTTGATTCGTTGGTGCTCTGCCTCCAACAGCTCAACTTGTTTCTCCAAAGTCTGAATTCTCGCGTCTTTGGTCTCCAATATAGCCGTAAGTGTGGTGCTCCCAGGCACTCCTCCCGGCACAGCCACGCTGCCGCCCAAAATTGTTGCCGTGTTGGTCTCGCCAAAATTTAAATTGTTACCTGCGACCGGCTCACCAGAAGTGGCTGTCGTAGCATAGGAAAGTTCCAGCTGCGTCTGCAGACTCTTCAGCGTTTCGTTCGTCGATTTGAGCTCCTTGACAACAAGCAATACCAAAGTTACTCACGCAAATGGAGTAACAACAACATTTTGATCGAAAAGGGATCTCACAAGTTGATTGTGATATGATTATGCAGAACACTTCGATGGAAGATGAACTTGCGACTCATCCACAATCGACCACTCGTCGATTATGCATGTTTTCGCAGACGATCAGGTGGAAGATGTCTCGGTTGGCGAAAGAAAAGCTTTCTTTTCCTCACTCCTATTTTATCGCTCAATTCTAATACGAAACTTGTTCAAGCTACTAGACATTGTTATTACAGATCATTATACGACAATCAACACAGCAAAAACTAATATTTTAAAAAAAAACAAAAAGTTCTTGTAGTCTCTTTTCAAACATTTTGAAATGTTCGAAAAATTTTTTCTAAATCATTTTTTGTTGCATTCAATAATGTTTATTATTACTATTTTTTTACATTTAGTGTTTTTTTTTTTATTACAGAAGATACAGATATGAAAAACTGACGCATTAAAATGGTCATATCATTACATTTAGCAAGCACCAATTTGTTTATTTAATATATGTTGCAACCCCAAATATTAACAACTGTTCTTTGAAGGAAATTTTTTTTTACATTTTCCATGTTTTATCACAGAAAAGTAGTATTTGTAAGTGCAATCACTTTCCTCAAAAGTTTGTGCATGAGTTCTTTGACCGGTTTTGTAACTCAAGTATTTTGCTAAATTTGAATGTTTGCACAAAAGTATGGCTTCTTGTCAAGTGCAATGTGAAAATAAGGTTTAATCCGTTTTATTATAAAAGCTGGGCGTTGCCACACTTCTTTCGCCCACCGTGACATAAATAATAAACATTGTCCAACGTGCGTGTGATTATCATGCAATCACTCTTTCGTTTAGACTCTTGTTTCAGCAAACATATTTTTGATATGCTGTACAAAATTCTTTTCTATAATTTGGTTAATCTGGAATAATTTTGTTAATTTTACATTTTGACTCGTCGAACCAGAAAAACAATTTTTATTTTCCAGTTTAAAGAAACCATATTGAGGACGAATCTAAACTTTAAGGTGCGTATCCTTGATTATAAAAAGGAAAGCGATCAATAAAATGTGAAAGATCCAAAAAGTACATTTAAAGATGAAATTCAGGCATAAGTGATATTAATTCCGTGAATAAAGGTTAAATTGTGAATGAACAATCAGCGTGGGATTATGGTAGATGTACCCGTTATCGGAAGGTTAAGAAAAGTTCGTAACTTTAAATGGCTGTTTACATAAACATATTTAATATAAAATTATAACAAGATATGAAGTAGATATAAAAACTTATACGGACCAATTATTTATTCATACTTTTTATAAAAAGAATACATGTTCCAGATATTGAAGTTCAATTAACAAATATAGTCACAAGTAGTAGCAAGTACGGTATTTATGAGAATTTTTTATTAAGCTTTTAGCTGTTCCGTTAATAATGACCGGTTTTAATTTCGCATTCTTAACAACAGTTCGAAATAATATGAATTAAAATTATATTACATGGGTTTTATACGAAACTTTTTATTTAATTTTTCTTATAATTAAGTGGCTCAGAAACAAAAACAAATAGCCCTATTTTCAAGAAATAATTATTTTAAAATTCCAAAAAATCGATTTGGTGTTTCAAATTTGTTCATTGGAATTATGAAAACATATAATAATATATAAATCAAATTAATTCACCTTATATTTTGTAATTGTATATCAATTTTATTGTAAGAATCATCGATATTCGGGATCCTTTTGACAATGGCTACATCTACCTATTTAGAAAAAATAAATAAAACGATTTTCTTTATAGGATAAGCACCTTATTGCAATACAATGAAGGATTATGATCAATCGATTATACATATATGAACAAACAATTTGAAGAAGTCTGGATTTCATGATTTTTTAAAATGATATCATTATTTCAATAATTATACATTATGACGTAGAACTGTTTCATAATATATATGAAAACTGTAATATTACAATACTCATGGAAATTATTTTCAAACAAATTAATTTAGTTAGTTACAGTGTAAAAACCCCTTAATTTAAAATACTTCAAAACTATCATCATTTCGAATAGTTTGGAAGAAAAAAAAACGTTTTTCAAAATTTCTTTTGTAAAATAACATTAGAGATTTTTATTAGTTCTAATTAGTTCATTAGAGATTTTAAATATTGTTTTATTCTTCCGAGCCATCGTATGTATGATTAACTGTAAAAAACTCAATTCACAATGTTTGATTTAGAACAAACTTTCATGTGACGAATTTGTCCCCTTGGTACGTATATGTAATTCACACATTTTTATTAATTATTAAAAAGTTTTCAGCTTTCATGAAAAATGAATTGTTTTTCATTTTGTGCCTTGATTCAAATTTGTATTCTAATTTAATTAATAATTGAACAATTTAATTTGATCCGCCAAATTTAAGTCCATTTATTTTAAATTGAGGCATGCCGTGTTATTATTTTTGTCACAGAGCTTTCTAGTGATAATTAATGTTTGAGCTACCTAATCTATATCGTTTTTTATTTATTATGTTTTTATACTATATGTCTATAGCCCCTCATAATTAATGAAGACCTTTACAATGTTAAAACAGTCAAGGCGTCTTATTGAACTGCAGTCCTACTTCTAGAACGCACTCCAGTACGTCTAGTGTTAAACTTGTGTTGAATGTTAAGTTTTTATCGCGTTGATGAATAAAATTAATTTCAACCAACAGAAAAATTCCTAGCCATATGGGTCAACATTAAGGGGGAATAGAACATAGTAAAAATCGTACTTTTGTTATTGGACGGATTATTAAAAATATATACGAATACAATATTCGTGAACAAAATATTTCCTATATTTCGAGCAATATTAGTAAAAAACGTTTTTGCACGATAATTTTTTTTGGCTTGATCCAGGACGAAGCAGAAAAAGTTCAAGGACCAGTGCAAAAATTAAAAAATGAAGAAGTCTCAATTGAAGTTATTAAAAAATGTTGTAATTTTGGAATGTTTGAATGCTTATCAATGAAAGGCGAATTCAAATCCACGACAGTTCATTATTGTTATGTTATTCAAATGACATCGATGGAACTCCTTTTTTTGCAATTACAAGTGAAAACCTCCTTCTACCAAAATGTTTTGTGTTCGAAGTGCAGGTAGTTGTAAATTAGATTTTCGACAGATAATCTAATAAAAATATAGTATAATAAGTTTGATCGTACGCAACAATTAAAAAATATGTAAACATATAAAAAATAAGACATGTAATTTTTATTAATAATAATGAAAATTTTATAATCATTAAAATAAAGCTATTGATAATTTTTATTACAAGTTTTTTCTCAGTGTGCACTTGAGTTTTCCGCAAAATTCCGAAGACATCCAGTGACGATCTTTTTCTAACACTCGCACAACGTGTGATCGAACAATAATCCTGTCAAAGCAATTTTATATTTGTAACCTGAATTTAAAATGTATTATTTTTACGTGCGTAAATTTAACGGGGATATAGAAGGTTTCACGTGTCTCTTACGTAGATTGAAAAGTTTGGTAAATCTCCGTAGCATCTACGTTGAATCCACGTTTATTACTTTTACGTACATCTACGTTATATCCACTTTACGGTCTCCATATAGACACTTCCTTAACCTTTTATTATTCATTTAAATATATTTCACTTTGATTCATATATTCTTATTTATATACTTTTCTAATCTAAATTTTCAAAATTTCTTCAAAAAATCTGAGAAAAATTGCATATACACTTTTTCTGAGATTTGTTCACTTTTTCGAATTTAGAGAGTATATACGGAGTTAGAATAATGAAAATATTGCAAATTTTTGTTATTTATTAATTTGTTTTAATGAATTATAACCGCCCCCACCAGCAGCACTTGGAAAATTATAATATAACAAAAAAATGTTTGGGAATTCTGAAACATTCTTTAGAAGTTGCTTGAAGCAAGAATTATTTTTATTTTGTTATAAATATTGGGAGTACACATTTTTAATAATCCGCACCTTCAAATTTATGTATGAATGTTATTCTAGGTGTATATTTCCCTTTAACATCATACCAAAATCATGACGCTATGACTCATTCCATAAGTAATGTAATATCTCGTTTAATATCAAACCATTTCAAAATATGCGCGTGAAAATCAATAATAAATTTACACGCATTCAGTCGCTGATGAATATCAGATTTCCGTAATGTAAGAAAATTTTCCATCATGAGAAACGGTGAACGGTTCAAAAGAAGAAAACAGAGGATAATGATTTCAGTGATTCAATTATAGTGTACGTGTGTTTGGGATTTATAAAACGGCACTTGCTTTAAGAATTCAAATTTTCGTTGAATCTGAAACGATAGAATTAAATTAAGTATGTTGCCAAGATGTGTTGAAGTATTCGCCAAGTGTCTGTAATAAGACGACACTGATAAAACTTGTGTTCATGAAAATTATTTTGTTTGGTCACTCCTTTTTGTCCTATTAAGGGTTTTGCGAATTAAAAAAAATATCTTTTCAACTTTTTAATAATTCAAAAAAAGTATTTTCTGTTACATTTCATATATTTTAACGATTTCACCAGTGTTAAACAATCATGTCATAAACGAAATGATTTAAATACTTGTGAGACGATTTACAATTTGAATAGTTTATGGTTTTCGATGTTGTGATTTTTGTACCGAAATTAATTCCTATTGGACGATTTTATTAAAATGTATTTTCGTTTGGTTCGAACAAATTGTTTTCAGGTTAAATGAAAACAAATGTCTTATAAGGCAATATTGTGTGTATACCTGTTTGAAATTGTGTTGAATGATCGCAGGTCCTTGAGATTTGTTGTGATGTCCTAATCACAGTCATGTCGCAGTGTATGTGTAGAATTCAAAATAATGAGAGTTGATTTTGCCAAAAATTATAAAACTGGAAAATTTTCTAACAATATCCACTACTTTTTCACGTTATCAGGAAAGTTATGATCATCTTTGGATGTTGAATAAAAACAATTTATTTATTTAGCATGATGGCAAACTGTCTCAGAGAAAATTTATTGCTAACATCTTACCGCCTACACATCAAAAGCAACTCATTCTGCGCATTCGAACAACATTTCACTGGGATATCCCCTTCGTTAATCGAATAGCATGAGTGCCAAGAAAAAATTATTATCTGCATGAAAGTACATGGAGCGAAACGATTTGTGATGAAATATTTTGACTCATTAATACGATATTCTGTTATATTTTGTGCAAATGAATTTTTTCAACTGTCATATATATATATATATTTTGGAAAGATACGATGATTACATGCCAATCACCCAGGTGTTGTAAAATTAAAGGGAACAGTGTGATAATCAATATACTAGATTATATTTTGACAGCGTATGTGTTAATTATTTTGCACATGTTTTATTTTACAGAGTTGAATACTAAAATAATAATATAGTAATACAGTAGGTAAAATAGTAAAATAATAATAATTAAATTTGAATGTTTCAAAATAAAATAATAAAATTTATGACTCTGTAAAATAATTTTGAATACCATTAAAATTACTCAAGTTATTCCTTGAATTTTTCTTTTCAAATTTACCTTGGCTTGACACAACACGTAAACAACCCCTTATCTCAGAATTCTTATTTTATCAGAACTGTTACTTTCTTCGTGATCATTATGTCTGAGAATTTATGTCCACAAAACAAGTACACAATTAAAAAAACATCAGTATGAATAATATCCAATCCTCATTTAAATGTTATTTTTTTTTTCATTTTTATCATTGATTTGATGTAGAATAGAGGCAATAATGGTCAGAATGACAATACACATTCTGTTTTTGATTAATATATTTGAATAATTATACATATTATAAATGTATTCAAATAGAATAATTATTGGATAATAATTCGTCCGAGGCTAAATTAACCCACACAGACAAAAATATAGTTCAAAATATATTTTACATATATTTTATGTACTTAAAATATATTCGTATATATTCTACATATATCTCATTTATAAATTATTTATAAAGCGGCAATAACTTATAAAGCGGCAATATAAATTTAATATAAATTGAATATAATTTTTATCGAATAATATACATTATTTATATAATAAATATAAATTCGACATATATTTGTACGTATATTTTTGTCCCTGTGGGAATGTAACAGCAACTTGAATGTAAATATCAAAAAAAATTTATATCATAAGGACTTACATTTGTAAACGATTCCCAAAATTATAGTTTCATAAAAAATATTGAAAATTATCAAACAATTGACTTTAATAATAAAGCACAATCGCATCGATGAGATTGCATGCTACTTTTTCCTCGCGTAAAACCATTTTCTAATGTTGCATTTGAATTTTATAAGATATAATATGTTTTTTAGAACCAACACCTTCAGAAGAAGATAGAACATAATCATTTTACTTAAAAACACTGAGCTCATTCAATTATACACAAAAAATGCAGATACTCAAATTTCAACTTTGTAATTGCGTGTCACATAATAACCCTTACTGCCTCTATTTTATTTGTTATGCAGACGGATTCATTTCTGTGTCGTATAATGAAAAATTATCAGGTATAGCATCTCGTTATTTTGGTTATTATCTTGAATCATTGTTCTTGCAAAATTATGATTCATTTGTTGATTTTCTAGTCACGATTAACTGCAAACACGGAAAATTCAAACCATGATAATTAATTGAAGCCAAAGCACGATAATAATGACACGTCTGAAGCCTTGAATGTATGGTCCTATTCTTTCATTTATTTTTTGCATACGAAATAATTTCGTTACTCCGGTTTATGTAGCACCATAATCAGAATGTAAAAGAAATTCCGTTGATTGTGCTGCGCTCAAATTTTTATCCCATACGAATTTTGTCAAAACATAATTTGTTGCTTACACAATTTGTACAGTGAATTATAATTCAATTTGATTTAATTTCTACGGCTAAATTGCTCTTCTCTTCCTGAATGCTCATTTCAAATACTCTATATGCAACATCACATTTTTTTTTGCATGTTTTTATTATTGCAGACAAGGAGTTGGAAAGGTGGGGAACAACAAACTGTCAAGGTATTGTCAATCGTGTCGGAGAGAAGCGGAGAAACAAGGCGATGAGAAAAATTTCCCCTCCGAGTGCTAAAATGTTAGTGAGACAGAGATCTTCGACGTGAACGATGAACATCAGTCGCTGAGAATGAACACAAAAATAGTCAAGCACGCGAGCATGAACGAGAGTACAGTGTACAATGTCTGTCAACATGGTGCAATCCTGTCATAATGCCATGCTTACGTTCTATCAGCACATGCACAGCAAAAATAATGTTTTAAATGAAACGTTCTTGTAGTCACTTTTCAAACATTTCCAAACGTATTCCTATCTCATTAGTATTGTAAACATTTTGGAATATTCATAAAGTGACTACAAAAACGTTTCACATAAAAATTTTTTTTGCAGTGTGATAGTTTCTCCTCCCTTATATTAGTTTTGTCTCTCTTGGGAGAAAAGACTTCTAATTTTGTCGCAACTGAGTTCCGACATAAAGGCAGAAGTTAAACCTTCAACGTTATAATGCTTTACGGATACTATAATTTATTTTTATTTTTTCAATAAATGATAGATAGGAAAGTAAGCATACACTTTTATGACAAGATATGAGAAAAAAATGTCGAACTTATAAAAACAAATTGTACAATTGAAATTGTATAAATGTTTTGCATGAATGAATAAGTGAACGCCTTATTTTAACAAATGTCTATAATGATATAGGCAGTTATAGTATTAACTATAACGAGTGATATGAAAGATCGTGATGTTTCACACGATCGTGTGATGTCGCACACGAAGTCATGTGACTCTTTCGTGGCTGCCCTCATCAAAATCAGCTAATTCATTTGTTTTAGACAAACCAAGGGTAAATTTTAGATTGGCTTAAAATTCAATATTGCTGACCAAAGTTATTTTGTGTTTAATTTTAATCTTTTGTAACAATATCTTGAAATTGCCATTGGTAATAGGCAACGCAAGATAACTTTTGGTATATCGAAATGGCATACTGATTATTGATATTTAACTAAATTTCTCACTGATTTAGTTTTTCCGAGCTTAATCAAAAAGTGAAAGGGAACAAGAAAAATAATCAACAATACCTATATAACTGATGAAGCTTACAATTTAACGGTATAAACTTCTAGCGTGTAAAGCCAAACGTATCTAAATTGAATTCCTTTTGCAAGCACTATACATTGCTTATGCGCGCTTATTTGTTCTTCACTTGCTGGAGCTCAAAGGAAAAAAGCTACAACTTTATCGAAAGCGCGGAGTGACTTCGTGTGCTCATTTTTCATTCAAAACGCACGTCAAAGCGAGGCATCTATAGACTTACGTGTGTCTTATGAGAACAAAACAATATGATCTCTCTCCAAATTTCTTGGTCAAGTTTTTTGATTTCCGACCAATAAATAATTTTTATATGGCATGTTTGTTTGTTCACAAAATATCCCTAGTAAAATGAAATTTTTACCAAGGGTTTGATTTCGAAATTTTAATTTTCTCATTCGGACTATCCTTGATTAGACGCCTTGATTAGACGAGTAGTATTAAAAATATATGACATAACATAAAATCAACTTTTTAATTTTTTAGTAATGTCTACATTTTTACTGAGGCTTTTTCCTCGCATAATGATTTTTAAAATGAAATGACGATGGTTATGATGAATTGAGCTTAGCATTGTTTCGACAGCTGAATGTGGGAAGTGAAAATTCATCTAGAAACTCGTTATATGTACTCAGAAATGAGAAAAAAATCAGCAGCAAAAATATTAAGTTTGTTCATCTAACTATTATGAATGATATCTTAAGTTATGATAATTATCATCATATGAACTTAAAATTTAATAACTTTTGTATGCAAATGTTACATTCCTCGGCGTATATTTAAACACCAATAGATAAGGCAGACCAAGGCAGAAAATATATGAAGGAAACATTCAAGCAACAAATTTCTTTCAAGAAGTGTCAGTGTGTTTATATGTTTGTACCGACTCTGAAGCGAAGGAATCAACTGTTCCACCAGTTCAAAGTTCGTCAGAAGTCAGCAAAGGTCTACCATCGGGTTTTATATCTTTTGTCGATTCACTAAGCTGGATTTGAGATAAAAATGGTGCTGTCCGGTGACTGAAAGCTTTCGAGCATGATGTGCGATTGATGAGCGATTGATGGCTTAAAGCGTGGTTACGGTTGGCAATGATCTAAAAGCTGTCGTAGCAAAACTACTGGGCAAGCATTACTGCATGATGATTCTAAATGGAGGATTTTTTTGCAACCGAATGTAAAGATGTGACTAAAATGCTTAAGGACCTGCTTTTGTGCCAGCGACTGCATCTGTTGAAACATTATCCGTTCTTCTTCTTTGCCTGGAACAAAAGACACAAAATACGTCAGAAATTTTTTTTTAATTCCAGGTAAGGATAATTACATTTAATGTATTTACAGAGAATATTTTTAAATAATTAACATTTCAATCAAGATTATATGTTGAAGGCTGGTTATTTGTAAAAACAAAAATCAAGGAAGTAATAGAAAGAGATTATTTTATATGGCAATGTCCGACA
The DNA here is from genome assembly GCA_030522925.1 of Trissolcus japonicus. Taxonomy (NCBI): domain Eukaryota; kingdom Metazoa; phylum Arthropoda; class Insecta; order Hymenoptera; family Scelionidae; genus Trissolcus; species Trissolcus japonicus. The sequence goes on from JAPYZS010000532.1 coordinate 37,101, forward strand.
TTGCCCAATTATGTGAATATAAATCTGTAGAATCTCCGGAGTGACTATTTTCATATGAAAATCAACTATTTTCATATGAAAATAGTCTCTCCTGTTATTACCGCTGATAACCACCGTTTTATGTAAATGATTTACATGAAATTTGAATGCATTTGAAAATTCAAAAAATTTTGTTGTTTATATAAAATGTATGTAAATAATGCAGGATAATGTGGAGTTAGATTTGCAAAAATTTTTTGCTATAGCATTTATGTAGTTTACACAAAATTTACATAAATCTGGCTATCAGGGACAATTTGAAAAAAGCGGTAGTATTGTATTGACTTAGTCTTTGAAAGGTTAACACGGGCTGATATATTTCATTTTATAAAAAAATGTCATATTGCCCCTTGACCTCAATTCGTTTTCGTGAACAAACTGAAATAAATCGGCTTCTCATCTCACATTACGAACAAGAACTCTTAATTTAACATGCATCTGGAAAACGATAGATTTCCGTTTCCCAGATCAAAGCAACCGGGATCCCTGGCCAGGCGCTTGGATTTGATGTAACACTGGTAAGGAAAACTAATTGGCTAGTTGGTAATTATATTTTTAACTTTATAAAGTTTGGTAAAGCAGCAAGTTTGATGGATTTTCATCATGGCTATGATGTGGAAGTCTTGTCTGGGCCTGATCTTGATGGTTCGTACGAAAACTGTCCAATTCACAAATTTCCCATGTCATTTAAAATCGGAAATTTTGAATTGACTCAGTTTTCGTACGAACCATCGATTTGATTTACCAGAAATGCGGTTTTTGGATCAGGCCCCTCAATTTCTGATCGGGGTCTTATTGATCCAAGTGTTACATGTTGTGGCAGGCCCTGATCGGGTTAAAATCCGGGCTTGTGCTACGGTGCGCTGACCAGCACGATTGAAATATCTACCAGAGAAATACTAAATCTTAAGTTCAAATTTAGACTGATATTGGTAAGAAATGCGAGCGCATTTAAACTCTTGCTAATTAATTGTGCGAAAGCCACGTAAATATCGCTTCCAGAGAAAGGCTATTTTAAATGTCCGGCACGTTCAAATTTTGAGATATTTCTGGCAACAGTTCAACGTGCCTGTCAGAGATTTCTGTCTCGATATCGCGAATTGTCTCGAAATACCTGACGATTGCGGGTTGCGAAATAAACGTTAATTAGTAAAGAAGAAAACTCACCCATTCCCTTGTTCTGGAGCATTTCAAGGAGTTTTTTGATACTCTCATCCCGAGCCTGTAGCGTCTGCTTTTGCGTTTCTATCCTTAACTCCAGCTCCTGTAAAAAAGTCAGAAATGTTTATTTTTCTTTTCGAAAAGCTGATCCTCAGCAAACACCAATGTGACGCTTGAAAAGAAATGGATTGTGCGAAATTTTATAGGGTTTTTTTTTTACAATATTTTGGACATTTTTTTCAATTTATTTTATATATAGTTTCTTTTTCATTATGTTCTAGGCTATTACACCGGATTATGAAAAACAATGTCAGCGTTGGTACGATAAAAGTAAATAAAAAACAACCAAGGAGAAAACGGCATGAGAGTGTCGCGCAGATGAGATTCTATGGTGTTCGTCTAGATGCAGGTCGGCGCCAGGCGTAAGAATGTTTTAGGCATCTCTCAGACGATGACAACTTGATTAGAATACAATTAATCACCTGCGGGGTAATGTGTCCTGCTTTTAACAGCCGCTCTGCGTCCCGTAAGTTATATTTTTTATACCACTTTTTCCTTCCGACGAAATCATCGATGCTTTCGTTCTTTAAAAGAAATCACAATTTGCTCATCAGTTATAAAATTTGGCATCTATGATGCATGAACGATTGGATGGGCGCAAGTTTTGTTCTAATTCACAATAACTGAAGAAAAAATAGACAAAATAATTTTCAAATGAAAATGAATCATACACTCTGCATTCTTTTGTAATTTGCCAAAACATCGAACATAAAATATTTGTTCACGATGTGAGCAAATCCACAATTGTAACTGCATCTTAGGTGGCCGAATTCAAATATTTTTATTTGAATAGCACACCTTCGAAAACCATTTTTCTTGGTCCGGAGACCTTACAAACTGAAAAAATTATGGATGTCAAAAATATGTGCCATGACTTCAGAAGATATTTTCGGGCACATTAAAAAACAGTTGAAATTTAGATATTGTATAAAATCGCCTGGATTTATGATTTTATATGAATTAGTTTAAGCGCTTTGAACTTTTTTGTTTTTATTTCAATTTTTATTACTAAATTACTTTTAACAATAGATACTTATTGAATATAATGTTTATTTAAATATCAAAGATAAAATTCATGATATTTTTTTATGTTAACAATTTATTTTTTAATTTCGAACTTTTCTAACATATATAGTTGTACTAACAACTTATCGGTTAAACGACGTTTGGCACGTAGCCCACACCAAAACCATGTTATTATCAAGTTGATACTGGCTAACGACAATCGTATACCGGTACTGGACCGTTCCTATATATCACTCCGTATAAGAATCAATCGAATTGATGTATCGGTAGTTTTAGGTAGATTGTTTAATATTCATTAACAAACAAAATTTTTTTATTCAAATTTGGTACCAATTGAAAGTAGTCAGAAAATGATGAAAAGTCACCAAAGGCGATTTTTTATCCATATATATCGAAATGGCTAACGATTGAATATATTAAAATATAGTAGTACGTGCTGTATTTGGTTGTCACACTTTGAGCTTAAGTAGGGAGCATTTGTGGCGCCAACACCAATAGGTCAAGAAATATGAGAATACTAATAAATAAAAATTCATCCTGTTTAAATGAAAAAATATTTAAAAGGTACTAATTTTGTCAGATTATTTTATGTTTTAATTTTATGAAAAATAAGGGATTGTTTAATTAACCCAATTCTTGAAGCAATTGACCCAATTGATGCGTTCACACGCATCATTTTCGTTAATGTTTTTTTTTTGATGATAATAAAACACAGTTTAATGAACAATTTTTTCAAGTGTACAAACGGTTAAAGTCCATCACGAAGTTCATATTTCACAATCAAAAATTATTTTTTTATAAACTATTGTAATTGTTATTGAAAAAAACGAAAGAAATTTTTATCGCAAAATTTTCTTTATTCGAACATCTAGAACACAAATTACCAGAAAATCGGCTCCTATAAGGTTTGACAAAAAATGGGTTAATGAAATTAAATTTAATATGTTTTATTTTTTAACTTTTTCAAGTTATTTTTTTATATTTATTTTAGTATATGAGCAAATCCAGAATGACGTCCAATTAGATGGCCGGAAAAAAAATTAATTTCATTTTGAAGGCACACCTTTGGGTGGCCACTATTCGTGTTCAAGGGACCCCACAGAACTATGAAAAATAAACTTTCATAAAAAAATAAGGGAGACACCCCCAAATTAGAAAAGTTTAAGAAGAAAAATACGTATAATAAAGAAAAAAATCGATTTTCTTTTTATTGATAAAATCGATAGTTTAACTCTCCAAGAATATAATCCAGAATTATTGCATTAATATTCAAAATAATAAAAAAATTACAGATGATTCAATAAAAAACGCGCTGTGGATAATCAGTCCACGATCTTTTATTGTAAATGTTCGACACATTAGTTAAAGAAGCACAGTACACACACAAATGTAATTGTTGGTTATAGTTAGCATTGATTAAGCTTGTTTATTGTTATATTGGACGTTTTTAAGTGTGATTTTGTTTACTATCATTCTCAAACAAATAAATGTAATTGTTCTATCATCGATCATTGATCGCGTTTTTAGCAAAACAAAATTTTTCAAATTTGCGGGCGTGATTACCGAAAAACTATTGATCGAATTGACCTTCCTTTTTTTAAATTTAATTAATGAAAAACTCCGATGTACCAACAATTAAGAAAAACATATTGTTATTGTTGTTGCTTTTGAAGGTCAAACCTATTTTTTTGTATGAAACTTTTGCATATTTTCGAAAAACGTTAAAACTTTTTTTGAAAAGTATTTTTTTATCGTTTTTACGTTTATCGAATACATTGTAATTTCATTTTAAACTAACAGAAAAATTTTAGTTTATGAATTTTCATTGAAAGTTAAGGACTCAATCATGCCTTTTTGGAAAAAGTTACTAACATCAGCTGCTCATTATACTAAATTAGAGTGCAAATTTTTAAGTAAAAAAATTTTGTTTCATCATTCTGAGATGCATGTAATCTCCTTCAATTGCGGGCATTAATATACTTCGTTTAAAACTCGAAACAAAATTATTGAAATCGTATTCAGAGCATCCTGACAGAAAATGAAAATAGGTCTGGATTAAATCTCTGACCATTTTGCCTGATTGAACCATGTTGGGTCGTGTTCAGGTCAATATCCGGATGCCGGGTCACCGGATAAGGCGTATATCGGGTTCTTATGGGTCCCTAGAAAGGTTCCTGATCCGGATGTGACGCTTTGAGACGGATCAGCCTTATCAAGGTTTCCAGACAAGGGTCAGTACATTTCCGAATCAGTATTCTGAATCAGTACATCAGATCTTTAATATTATAAGGGTCTTATTACTTAAGATAATTTCTCGTAAGAAAAAAATTGTTTTCTTATTAGACAATTTTGCTTTTAAGTGATAATGTCCTTATGAGATTATAAGTCATATATACTGAGATTATCATGACTTTGTCTTAATCTGAATTCTATTTATTTATGTCCTACGAAAACGACAAAAATATAATGAGCAATAAAATACAATTTCTTCGTATCGACAACAAGTTCATACAAATAAGAATTTGTATGATGTTCAACCAGTAAAATGAAAAGCTTATAAAATTTCAAAAATTATTATCACACTGAAAGAAAAGATCAGCTATTTTGAATGACCAGAAATCATTGCCGGAACCTTGAAATTGTCAAGGGACGAAACTCGTGTAATCACCGTGCTCACTGGCCCCTTTTCATTTTACATCAGAGATAAGCGATATTATAAATTTATATTATAATTTTAATATTAACTAAGTTTTAATAGGGTAAGCTCCATGGCACCTGTAAGCTCCGTGCTCAAGAAAAGACTTCTAAACTATTCATGAAAAAATCAAAATGACTGTTTCTTTCTGCGGAAGCAATTGTATGATTATATATACAAAAACATGAAAGAATCTGCAGTATCGGTAGTAATCATACGAAATTAAATTATCCTAAATTTTAGTGAAATTGTACACTTTCATATTCATATTCACCCATATATTAGCCATACATTGTGAATTTACCCACAGGAATGAAAATATACGAATATCAAATTCATATTTATTGTATGAATATAATATATTTTTTCGATAAAATTTATATTTATTTTATTAAACTTATTGTCGTTTTATAAATAATTTATAAAATTGAGAATGTGTAGAATATATACGAATATATTTTAAATATATAAAATATATGTGAAACATATTTTGAAATATACTTTTGTCCATGTGGGTATGGTACATATATGGTCGATAAATAATTTCTAAAATAATATATTGTCAATATATGTTTTATATATGGACAATATATGATCCAATATATGCACTCTCTTTTAAATAGATTAACTGCAACAAACGAAGGAGATATTCTTAGAAAATAATTCATTATAAATAAAAATGGCCAAATTTGGCATGAAGCCAAAGGCGACCAGTTGCTTCGCTGATACATTTGACGCTGACTTGTCTAGGTCGACGATCCAAAAAATCAAATAAAACTGAAATTGAACCACACGATTGGACATGTTGTGGCGCTTAACGAACTTCCGCATTCGACATGATTGCGCAATGATCACGCAAGTGTTTCAAGTTTTTACTCAACACGTGACAGTGAACACCCGTCAACCAGCACTTTACATTTACACTTCCCGCGGTCATTTACCCGTGCGACTCCAAATACTTTGCCAATTACTATTTCTCACTCGGCTTCTTACCTAAAACTATTAGAATCTTCTTGAGTAATTAGCGCTCTTTACAAGACTTAAGATTAGATTAATAGTATTATGGTTAATATAAATCCTCATTCATTATCTTCGTAATGTCATTGAAAAAGAGAAATGAAATAAGCTACAATTTGATTGAATATGAAACCCTAGTAGAAATTCAATTACGCGTGCCCCATCAAAAAAGAGGGCCAGACTTGATTTGCGATCTTGAGCCAAAAGTAGGATTACCCTAATTTAGCCCTTGTCTAGACCAAACATGGTTATCATTTTTAAAATCGATACTTTTCAAAAATGGTAATCCAATGATGGCCGAAAGAAGTTACATAAATGAGGCCTATGTTAGAATGTAACGCGCATTTTTAGGATATGGACCCTACGTAGTTTCAATATTTCGACTTAGAAAAAAATGTTGACTTTGACAAAACAAAATGCTTGATAAACAACTCCAGATAAGGCGTTCATGGAAATTGCCACAACCACATCAGAAAATCGTATTAGGCCCACACCAGGACTGGTCGAGTGATATGGTGTACCACACGAGGGTCACATTGAAATCGAGCATTACATTACATTCTATCGTGGGCCAGTCAAGGAGCTTACACGTTGACCGCATTTTAGGTATGGTTGCTTCGTCAAGTCACTGCGTAAGCCTACTTACAATTTCTTCTATGGAACGCTTAAAATTTGTTTAAAACAATTTTTAATTATTGCCGACTAGAAATACAAACTATCAGTTGCTAGAAAGGTTTTTGAGAATCAAAAAATATTTCACGAACAAGTTGGTCTGTTTCTTGGTCAAGTTCCTTTGAAGTACTACTGCACATCAGATACGCAGAAAAAAATCATAGAATTTTTCTATGGCCATAGATAGATAGATTGATCGCATAATACCGTTCATTGCTTTACTCTATGGAACTCCACCAAACTCTTCTATCTCAACATAGGTTAGTTCTAATACGCACAGTCAGAATGTTTCTATGCATCCATAGGATAATCCTGTAGGAAAGTTGAAACGGCCGTGTCTCTCCAGATGATAATGCGCGAACAGTTTAGGACCGCCCATAGGATAATCTTATGGACTCATAGAAACGAAGCTTGTGCGGTTCTATACACTGAGAAAAATGGACTGTTAATATGACAGTCCAGACTGTTCTTCTGATACAGTGCTGAACTGTAAGTCGATTTTAACGTCCAGACTTTTATTTTAACAGTTCTGACTGTTGATAGTCAACTATAAACATAACAGTGCGGACTGTAGAAGTAGCAGTGCTGCGTTAACTGTTTTGGCAGTCAGCATTGTTGCTAAAACATTCTAGACTGTTAATAAAACAGTTCATTTTTCTCAGAGTGTGAACATTCGATGAGACCGGTATGTTCATCAGTCAAAATCATCAAATACTCGCACGAAAGTCTCGTGTGATAGTTTTACAAGAGATTTTATGCAATTCTTCTATAATATTTTTCTCCATGTAGAAAAGGAACATCAAAATTTACTATATGATTCTCAGAAAACTTTCGACGGTAAGGCTTCATACAAAACATTACAATGTTCTTTTTCTATCCAAGTAATTGAAATTTACTATAGCAGACAAAATTAACTTCTTCCTACTTCAATTTTAAAATTTCACGTAAAATGTATTTAAAACAATAATTAATAATGATATAAAATCATTGAACATCCATTCCATCAATGAGCACCAAATATGATGATAAATGACAAATGTTCATTGATTTTGATTAGTCATATAAGACATCTTAGAATACTAACCTTTATAGTATCCCGAAGTATTGCTATTTCACGCGTCAAATGTTCATTCTCGTTGTATAAAATTTCCATTTGTTGCTGCATCTCGATGCTCGGGCCACGCGTTCGCGTTCGCAGCTCGTCCTCAAGTTGTCTCACTATCATACTTTGCTTCTGCAAATCAGAAAGTATAATCTTACATTAATTTTTCTAGAAGTATAATTCTAGAAATAATTATTTTTACAATCCATATAAGACAGTCTATAAAATACTTCCGTGTACCTGTTCCCCTCCACGTTATTTGTATATTTGAGAAATACATTCCCTTATTTTAAACATCCTATAGGTTTGAATAATGTTAAGAAATTGCAAAAATTTCCCTGTTCCTAGGTACAATAAACTATTTGCAAACGCTCGTCCTTCGGATCTTTAATCTGCATCTTAGTCCACTGCTTCAATGGTTTTACAATGCAATGGTTTTACACATGTCAAAAATCGAATGAGATCCAAAAAATAGATTAAATTAGTTGGAGTTTGACGTACGAAAAAGTTAAAATAAGTTTATTTTTCGTCAAAATTGTGACAAAACAGTGACAAAAAAGTGTCATTTTTTGTTTGATTTTTTCAATTTCAAAGCGCTAGAAAAAGTATCAAAGATAGACTTTTATAACTTTTTCGTACGACAAACTCCAACGAATTTAATCTATTTTTTTTCTCATTCGATTTTTGATTTCAAAAATGAACCGTTTTGACTTGTACGCCGATTAGACTTGCACGCCGCACATATGCTACAATAAGACGCATGCCATTTGATAGATTTTTCAATGAAAAAAAATTTATAAGTATACTTCAATATATGTACAAAGTAATGGCAGAACCCCCGAAGTTATAAATTGTATTTTTTTAATAAAACAAAATATGGAAAGTGTGCTGTTTTCCAGACAGATTTACCGAAAAATCCATTAATTGTTCCAACATTGACTAAACGTTTGCTACCAATGTTCGAAACCAATGTTAGATAAACATTGGATGCCACGAATGTTTAAAAAGTGATGTATGCCATAGTTGGCTATCCCATTTTTTGAATCTCGGGCAATTCAGTTTGATAAACATTAGTATAACGTTGGCTGTCCAACATTGGTTGCCAACATTGGTCCAACGTAGAATCGGTTGTTCATTTTGGCTTATCGCTGTCAATTTCTATAAGGGTAAAATAGCTGTTTGTTACACTAAATTAGAGTGTATTGTTTTGTAAAAAAAATGTTATTTCATCATTCGGATATGCATTTAACCTCCTCCAATTGTGAGCATTCATGGACTTTGTTTAAAACTCGGAAAAAAATCAAAAATAGTCATTTTTTATGACTGTTATACGTATTTCTCCCCTTAAACACTTATGGTGCTTTGTCGCTCGAAATTTTAAAAACTGCTAATACAGAGGATCTTTGCAGTGCAAGTGCAGTGCAAGCGCAGTGCAAGTCTTGATGTACAATTGACTCCCGATGCAGTGCAGACGTTCGACACTGCATTTAACTAGTGTAACTCTTGAAAAAGATTTAATAAGTTTAAAGAATTTCAAAGTTCCGTCAAGGATGCAGCTATGTACGTCAAAACATGAAGTATATTCAAGGAGAAGCTATCCATACACAGACTGAACAATAGTATATTAAACCACTAGACAGGAAAGTGAACCTTTCTCAGGACAGACAACCGAGAAATAAAAATTTTTTTTCGGTAGGAAGTTCACTTTTGATATTTATTCGCAACTAGCTGAATACCCGTGTTCCGCACTGGCAATCATCGTCGCTGCAGTATTTCATGTGATCTTACTGATACATAAAAGTTATTTAATAACAAATAGTATTTGATAACAACATAAAATTGTCCATGAGAAAAACACGGTAGATTCCGTACAACCAATGTCCGCTATGAACTTTCCATTTTTGAAATAGAACAACAGGCTGTCACGTAAAATTTAAAAAATTCAATATAGAAGATAATATGGCAGAACAAATAATATCCGTTTGTAGTTTATCAGATAATGATAGAAATGAAATTTTCGATCATAATTGTTATCAACGTTAAAGCTTTACTTCTTTCATTGCCATATTAGATCTGCTATGTCGATATGTGACAATGTGACTCTAGATTCGTGTTCACCAAATTCAATATTTCCGCAGGACCAACGTTAGTAATGTAATTCCGCATTATCCGTGTATACGATTCTTGCGTAATAATAAAGAATGTTGTATATCAAATCGCATTATTATGCTCTCTAAATTCGAATAAGTTCAGAGTCTTCTACCAATTGCAAAACGTGAGAATGCAATTGTAATTTTGACTCAAAATAAGAAACTTCACTTTTTGCAATTATTATCTAATAGTTGATCGCTCTTGCGGAGCATGGGAAAGTAGCTAGTTTATTTGTAATTTTATTCATTTATTGATAAAATTATATTAACTTCCGTAAACATTTATGATACTTGGCTATTGTGTGCTTTAAACAAAAAAAAGACTTCAGCGACGCTGTTACCTATACAAAGCATGAGTTCTCAGTTAGAAATGTGAAAATATTGATTTAAGTACATAATGTGGCCCTCGTTTACCACACGAGGGCCAAATTAAAATCGAGTGTTACATTCTATCGCAGGCCAGTCAAGAAGTCCACATGTGGGCCGCATTTTACGTATGGTCGCTTCGTCAGGTCCATGCGTAAGCTGACTAATAATTTCTACTAAGGAATAAAAATTGCTTATTGTTTTTGTCTTGCTTACTGATCATATCTGATCAGACAAAATGTTGTATGTTCATGTCTGTTCAGACATAGTTATACATAATTACATTCAAACTTATTAAGATACATTTTATAATAGTGTGCTGAATCATAGATAATGTTGTCTGATCTTGTCTGTTTGTATAAAACTCTATCAAATCATATTTGCTTGAAATTCATGTTGTTGAATGAAATTTTATAAAACTTTGTCTCATTTTAAATGGTTGGATATAAATTGATTAAGACAGATCTGGTTGAATAAAATTGTTTTGTATTGAATTCTTTATACTTGGTAAAGTTTTGATAATTTTTATCTAATTGTGGTCAATTTTATAAAGAAGGGTAAAAATATATCTGCTTGAATTCTATTTGACAAAAAATGTTCTGTATGTTTGAATGCATAATTCTAAATCGAGCACTCAAATTTAAATTGAAATTTTGGATTAAATCATAACATAAAAAAATATGTTACTGCTGGCGAAGGAGGACCACGATGTCTTTCATTGTCATATGAGAAAGAAAATTTAAAACAGATTGAAATTTGTCGACGAAAACAAAAAATTGAAATTTCGACAATTCGTCTAAGATAAAATGTTTAATTCATATAATATTAAAAAATGTTTTTCGTTCTTCAATATCCATGTAACATATTTAGCACTATCATATTTGACGTATCCCGGGAAAAAAAGTTCCATGTCTGATCATGTCTGATCAGGTATGGCCAGATCTGATTGAATCAGATCTGGCCATGCATGAAAATTGAGTAGATCTGTTTATATTCGACCAGATCTGATCATGTCTGGGAGTTAAATACAAACATATTGAGTATGATTCAATTCAATTCATTTCAATTAAATTAAGTTGAATTTAGTAAAATATATATAAAAAATACTAGTTCAATT
>JAPYZS010000533.1:0-79857 GCA_030522925.1 Trissolcus japonicus
AGAAAAAAAGATACATTTTGAAGATTTGTCAATGGAACTGCTGAACATTGCAAATATGTACATGGTTGATTCGATTGTGGAAGTTTTCAATGACAATTTGAAATCAATTTTATGATTGATTTGTTCGATAGAATGAATTTGGATTCCAAAGAAGGTAAACATTGTTACAACTTTGATTAAAATATTTCTCTTCAATTCTAATATATAGTAACTCATTTATCAGGTTTTATTACATAATGTACCATATTTTAACTGTGTTACAATAAAGAATCTATAATAGATTTTCAACTAATGTATAAAATACGGAACATCAATTTCTCAAAACTTGCGAAGCTAGTTTACTTAACGATTGGCTCTTGTAAAAATGGAATATTTGAAAGATGGTAAAATCTGTTTAGAAAATCTTCTTTAGTAATTTCTGATTCTTCTATTATTATTAGGACATGGAAATATAATTTTGTAAGAATAATAACTTTATTTTACAGGTCTTTCAGCACCTTCCTATAACAAACTCAATGATGTAAGATATTCGATGAAAACATTTTCACCAGAAGAAATTTCATTTGATTTGTGTTGGAATTTGAAATATTATTTCAGCGAAGACTTTTTAAGTTTATGTATAAAGTTTCGCGGTACAATTCATTCTAATGCTGTAATGTAATGTTATAAAAGTTAAAATCACTATTTCATATGATGTTGAATCCGCTGACTACGTTTTTAAAGAACTACTAACGTTTTCAAAAATTAAGGAAAAAAGAGTGCATATTGCACTAAAATCTGATTTTGATGAAAACTCCTCCATGGTGATTAGAACTGAGATTTATGAATGGTATATTGATAAATAAGAGTAGCACATTTTATGTAACTAAAAGTTGCAGATTAATTTTTTAGTTATGACAAAAATCGCTATCTTATGTTCTTTTCTTCCCGAAAAAAAACAATACCATACTATTCTTATAATTTTCCGAAATTATTTTGTACTTTTATTAACCTTTTCTTTATAGTTTCTGTGGCTGTGAGGAAAAACCAGTTAAGTGCTTTTTTTGTACATTTAAGTTAAAAACATATTTTACATTGTTTTTTATCTAATTCTATAAGACGAACTGAAAAAAGTGTTTCTGTGGGAATAAAAAACTATAATTCACAAGTTTAATTGGTTAACTGGTTTTTCCTCACAGCCACAGGTTTGATAATGTATATCCAATCAAATTTAAACAATGAAAATAATTGTAGATGTTAAAGAAATAATGTACATTTTGGTGTCACTGATTTGATAAATAATAAAAGATGAAAATTTTGCTGTACTTGATGCGCTAATATCACTTCTCATTTTCAAAGGCTTTTATTTTAATGTAATCCAAGAGTCAAGAATGTTCCTCTATCAAATCAATATCAAAATACAAAGTTGCACTTGTAAGGTTTATGAAGACTCAAAGACAAATAAAAGTTCATAATGAGCTTCATAATAAATAAAAGGCATCAACAAAATCAAAACGTAACACGCAAGATTTATTCTGAAAATAAAAATAAAATGAAAAATAAGAAATTGGAAAACTATAAAAATAATGTTTCATCTCTTAATAACAAGGATTCCGTCCATAGAAAAGAATCCAATTCTTAACATTAAACAATTGAATATATGAATGTCGTTTTTCAAACATTGTCAAAGGTGCCAAATTTAATATCAATTTTTGTCGGATCATAACTAATTTGCGTGTGGATTTTATTCTGCTCATCTATAAAATTTTCAAATTTATTATTTTTAAACAAATTATTTTACGCGATTTTATATTTACTTCTGATGGAAAAATAAGAATTTTATTCTTACTCGAGGGCAATGGCGGTGTGTAATCAATCGGCGATGGCGATCTTCTCAGCGGGGGTTCCGGTAGGTGCAACGTAGGCACCGCATCTTTTCTCAACACCCTAAGATAAATATAATCTTTTGCGTACGCTTCCGGGGGGAAATGCCGTCTACAAATTTTGACCTTTTTGTGAAGTTCGGTAACATGAATACCTAAACAAAATATACCGACCAAAAAAAAACCAAGTACGCATAATATTTTAATTTCATTTGATTTAAGCAAAACGTCGAAATAATAAATTTGAATGAACTCACTTTTGAGTTTTGGATTGTTGATGGCTCTCAGCCATCGTCTAGCCCTTGTATCGTTTTTTGGAAAACAGTGTATAACGTCTTTGGACAAGGACTGACATCCCGGCACACAGCAAACCATCTCTTAGAAATGTTTCTGACCATTTAACTTTTTGGAGCACTATTTTCTTAAAAAAGTTAGCGCATGGCAGCTGTCAAATCTTGCACTGACAGGACTTCTAGTTTTGCATTAAATAATAACAATGTAGAAATAAGAAAAACAAACGAACATCGAGCATTTTTGAAAATATAACAGAAGATGAACGGGCTGGAATAATGAAAAACAAGACAAGTTGTTTTTAATGTATTTTTATTTGTATGGACAAGTCGGAGCATAGTGCACGATATATTCGATATACACACGCATATACGTGTACGTTCGCGTACCCGTATATACATCCATATAAATTTATATATAGTAGTTTAGGGAAGGGGTCAGAGTACATTCTGGAGACTGAACACAATATCTTACAATTTAACGACGAGATGCCTGCGCTTCTGTATTTTTTTCTGTACGTTTTTTTGTATTTTTATCATTTTTTATTCTTTATTTTTATTTATATATACTCGCGCGAGTGGATACATTACGTATGAAGCGTAACGATTTGCTATTTGTCATTTCTAAAAAAATGAATAATCGGGTCGCATGTATTTTAATGTTTTAACATTACTTCAGTCCACATTTGTCTGTTTTTTAATATCCCTACGACAATTTTTTCTCAATTTATATACTTTTGATCTTAATATATTACCGCAGCTTTTGCAAAAACATTGCGTGTATATATACATATACGGGAGATGCACAATCGAAAAATATACATATATATACACACATTCCGCGTCTCTCATTCGTCAGTTCTTGGTCTCATCGTCCCAAGGGACGATGTCAATTGCATTGTTTGTTTGTTATTTTTTTTCGTACAGCCCATTCTTGGTTCTCAGCGCAATACAAATTGTCAGCTGGCGAAGAGCGCAGGGCAGGTCCAGGTACTTAGGCTATTTCATAGTCACATACAAACATTCGCACTGGGATTTTTTATCAATCACACTCGGGCACACACGCTCGCCTTATTTTGTTTTACTTTGAATCTGCCTTTCATCATTTTTTTGCCTTTTTGTCTATAAAAATCACAGCACAGCACCAGCGATTATAAACTACGAGTTTCATTTCCATTTTTAATCGTGCTTCTAAAAAATACCCAAATGTCTTTATCGAAAAACAAAATTTTACATATCTGTTTCAAAGTATGACAATTAACAGGTCTTTCCTTTTTTTATATCTAAAAACAATCATCTGTATAAAAGTGGATTACCAATAAACTATCTGTAAAATCTTAAGATGTGCTGTTTTTTCATTTTCAATATGTGTACTTCATTTTTCAATGTACAAATAACAACTTGTCCAAGTAAACTTGAACAAGTTTAAATTATTAATTTATAGTTAAACCACTTTTATACAATTGGTCATTTTTAGACAAAAAACAGCAGGAAAGACTCCTTAATTCTTTTTAATAAATATTTCAGAATGAATTTGATTCTCAATTTTCAAATTATTTCAAGTCCAAAAAGAAACCTTCAAATCTCATGGATAAATAGTCTTTCAATCATTCAATTTGTTATAATTCAATTGACTAAAAGTTGAATAAACAGAAGTGATTATTGTGGATTTTGATTTTGCATTCTGTCGGATCGACTCGAACAATGAAAAATAGAAGGCGTATATTTTTGAAAGTAAAGGGAAGGTTTTGTAAATTATGAAATAGTCGTAGGAGGAGTAGTTGTAATGGTACGTTATCGTTAATAATTACTGTATATAAATTAGTGATTTGCTAGCGACGCGTGTACAAGTGTCCGGCTGTACAGTTTCTTTTTTGCAAAATCGTGCTACAGCGCTCTTCAAATTATCGTATTGGAAGTTGTCGCGGTTCGTCTCTTGCTATCTTACATTTACCGACAATGTCCGTTGTCAATTTCCTCGTCGCTTTTTTTTTAACAACTAAATCTCATTCTATCTTAAAATTAATATCAGCGCGTTTATATAATATCTTTCTACAAAAAATGTTCAATCGTTTTTTTTATCCCGCCCACTGCTGCTCTTGTCTCGTCGCCCCTTGCTTTTGTTATTTCATCCATTAATTTTAGTCCATGATTTTTTTATACAATAAAATACATTTAGACGCACTATATTTACAGATTACACTTGCATTTACATTCTCGCACTTATAAAAAATTGGACACCCGAAGCTCTGCATTCGCACGACAAAATAATTAAATGCCACTATATCTCGACCGAATGCGGCTCTAAGAAACGGTCAGACGCCTTGCGACAATTTTCAGCCAGTCTTTGGTTCAATTTTATGCAATTAAATTTAGGTGAAAATATAGAACTAGTTTTGTTTTTACTTGAAATTGTTAGTTTCAGCTTAGTTGGATGTGTGCAAAATTTGCAAACCGAAAGTTTTGGTTTTGTACAAAGTGAGACAAACAAAAAAAAAAACAAAAACCTGAAATCTGTGGAAAACGTCTGACCCCCAAGCGTCATTTTTGGGACTCGCAGAATCAGATTGTAAATATTGATAAGCGCTCTTCTTTTAATTCAAGATAAAAATTTTTCAGCATTTTATGCGATTCTGCGTGTCTCGGTTATTTAAAATTGTAAAACACATTTAAGTTCAGTCTATCTTGAAAGTTCATTTTCATTTGTCTATTTTGCAATGGAATTGCCTTGTCCATCGCAGTAACTATAGATTCACTTGGGTAAAATGTCTGAAATTCTTGTCATTGGGATGACCGTCACGCGTGCATCTATAGTCACCGACGATTGTCTCCTTGCGAAAAATAGGATAACTGGCTTTTCCACACTTTTGCTATAGCGAAAACCGAAATTAAGTCTAAGCACGTTTCCGCCTTGATAGCGAAACGTGTGGAGAAAAGCTCTGAGTTGATAAACATTCCGATTCTGTAAATATTGATTTTGTCGTTCGCACGGCAAATTGTGTTCCCTTTGGAGATTTGTTAGACGATTTCAACTCATTTTTGGACACGCTGATTCAACCTTCCGTATTATCTACAATTTTATCATACAATTTCAGGTTTCTTTTTTTATAACAATTTGTTTACTTTCAGGTTTTTTTTTTTCATTTCGTATATCATAATTTTAGTTACACAAACATATTCCACAATTTTTTCTCGAAGGTGAAAAGTATATGGAGGGAACCAAAATCAGAGAGTACAAAAATGAGTTACAAGTTATTTTGTTGGGAGAGAAAAGAAAATGAAAAAGAATTGTTTGAATGAATATGGATTTCATTTTATATCTATAGGTAGCATCGGAAGAGCAACTGAATGATCATGCGAAAGAAATTTTTGATCGTTGATTAAAAAAGAATACAAATATGTTCATCTTTCTTTATTACATTTTTACAATCTAATTCGATTCGTCATCGTGTAACGAAATGGCGTCACATCTTATAATCGGTTACAATAATAATAATACTTACAAATCTGGATATGTTTTAATAACTATCGTCAATCGTTTTTTTTGTTGTTGTTTTTTTTTTCATTTAAACAAACCTTTCTGATTTTACCCAAGGAGCTTTCGATTATTTTTTACAATGTGTACTATAATATGAAAAGAAAAATTTATTTTCGACGTTACAGTTCGTTTCCTTGCTCGCCGTGGATTCGCTCAGGATTCGTGATAATTACATTCGATGTAGAAAATTTTTTTTTCTTCGTCGCTAAAAAACTATAAACATCTTTGTCTAATATACAAAAGATCTAAAAAGTACTCAAAATAGAACTTTGAAACAGAAAAAAAAATCTAAAAAAAGTTGGGGATACGATTGGAAAATAAAGATTAAAAAACATGTCTTACGAAATAACAATTAAAAATTAAACGCGTTCGTCTATCTGGTGTGAGGAACTCGAGCGCCACCTGCCAGATAAATTCATGGATCCGCTAGGCGGCGCCAAACGCGAAACGGAAAACTATAAATATTGATTCTTTCGCGCGTATCCTCAAGTACAATATATACAAGACTCTACATATATATTTATGATTTTTTTTGTTAAATTGATTAATAATAATCGTCGACGTAATAATATAATAGTCTTCGGTGCTGCCGCCATCGGGCAGAGTAGCGAAAAATTTTTATCGTCAAATTCAGTATTCACGACACAAAATGGCCGAGCGTGCATTCGTTGATACAAAAAATGTCCAATCAATATATTAAAATACATATATAATATATATTTATATACGCGTATATATATATATATATAATATATATTATATCAAAGTGTTTGTGACTCTCGTCAAGTCGAAAGTCAAAGTTCAATTCCAAGTGAAGACACAAGGTTTTGACCGTTCAAAATGAATTGTTCAAGCGGAATCATTGACTTTCGCTTGTTTGGATCCAAAGCTTGGTCCCAAGGCCGAGCTATGGCCTGGAGCTGGTTCCGTTGGTCGACGAGAGTGCCTGGTGGGCTTGCGCGGAATTGCCGACGGCGCCTGCGGTACCGGGGGCCGCAGGTCACTTCGGTGGAAACGGCGAGATCACAGACGCGGCGACCGCGGCGGCCTGCTGACTCGCTAACACTGCCGCTGTAAAATATCACGCCGCACCATTAAATTACTCGTTCCCATTCCAGCCTCTTCATAAACATTCCAGACTTTCCATTTCGATTCAATAATGCACAATAATAATTGGATCAAGATCACAATCAATATTCTTATCCAAAATTCATTAAATTTTGTTGTTCCTTATTTGTTTTTTTTTTCCGTCAATCTCTAAAAGTTGAAATGAAATTCTGTAATGCAATGAAGAGCGTCACCGTCACAAACACACTGTTAAATGCAGAAAAAACTAGGAATACATTTGTTAAGAAAAAAATTACAGTAATATATACAGTACGCTTTCTGATATAGTACGACTAAAAAGTGATATTTACAACGAGTTACAAAAAATGTCAAACACTTTGCAGTTTTGACAGCGCGGATAACGTTGCGACAAAGCGAGTGTGGTAAGATTGTCGGCACTTGGAAACCCACCGTGGACAAACGATCCGCATAATACTGTCAGGACTGCAACGTATAATAAAGCCCCGGAGCCGCATCCAAATTTTATATTTCTGCAAAAAAAAGTCAAATAAAACAATCGAAACTTGTTAAAGAAGATTTAAAAATTATATCCTAGTTTTTTTTGACAGTCAATCAACCCAGGAAAGAAACAAAAAAAACTTCGCGAATCTAAACGCACACATAACACATGTTATCATCATTGAAAAAAAAGAACAACAGCATCTAAATGATTCAAAGAAAATGAAAGCACGCTCGGTATTTATTTTTGTTATCGCTTGTTCGTCTTCACCAGCTGAGATTTGCCAGCATGAACAGGGGAAGCTTGATTATCACAGTCTAGCTTATGTCTATAATCGGTGCATCACAAAACCAGATGATCGTTTTATAATTTGTTCGGTTAAAAAAAAGCACCCATGATCTTGTGTAACAAAATAGGTGTGGGCGTTGCTTTTGAAAGTAAAAACCACCCGGTCTGGGACGGGCTACCCGCATTGTCAACCAGTCTCACAAATTCTCTCTCATCATCGTTCTGTGTACGTGCGTGCGTGTAGATCCGCATTGATCGCTTGATTTAAGACTTCGGTTAGCTTAAGCATGTTCCAAAATACTTTTTCTTGAATCAAATTCAAAAAATTACAATTAAGTACATGGAATTTCATACTTGGAGAGTTGCTTTCGAATTCGTCACCCTTTTACCAAAAAATGTGCAACAAATTGTTAACTCAATTGCTTTTTCTCGTTTACAAATAACATTTTCACAAAATATATTACATTTGTCTTTTATTCTTCCTTTCACCAAAAATAAAATGGAACGAAAAAATATTTTGTGAAAGTTTTTTTTGGTTGCCACGATTCCTCGAGGATGACTGGAGTAAGTAAAACATGGCCAGCCATTTGTTAGAACATGCTTAAACATAGTTCAACATCGCTGGCCTTACTGTCACGGCCTGACAAGAGGCTTACCTCCGTAGCTCGCGGGGTACTGGCCGGGTAGAAGAGGATATCCAAGTCCGACATGCGTGTGATGGTGCGTGTGCACGTGACGCTGTGGAGGTGGTGACCTGCTTTCTTTTTCAGATGCGTTTCCACCTGGTGGAGCTTGTTGAGACTGTGGCGGTTGCGACTGCGAGCCCGAAGGCGGCTGTTTGCCAGACTGCGTTTGTCCCGGAGGTAGCTGTGGGGGTCCGGGTCCAGGGGCGGAGCTGGGCGGCCCGCTCGGAGGCCTGCTGGGGTTCGCACTTGGTGCTGAAGGACTCGCGGAAGTCGCCGAGGACTTGGGCGTGGGTGATTTCAGCGCCCTCTCTTGGAGCTCGTGAATTTTGTGCGCAGTGTAGTACTGACTCGCGTGGTGTTGCAGCAATTCGAGGGCTTTGCCGGGAGGTCTGCTGAGGTCCTCGGGACCGTGATACCTAGGAATTTGGTGAAGATACGGACCGCCTGTGTAGGGTCCGGGCACGAGCATAGGACTGATGCCGCGATACATCGGGTGGCTGGGATCAAACGACAGTGCACCGTAGTGCTGCGGGGGCATGTACCCCGGGTGAATGTACGCGTATTGCGAGGTCGGCGGGGGCGGAGGCCCCTGCGTCTCCATAGTAGGTTTCACACCCTCCTGTTTGATCTTTTCATCCGATTTGAGGTCCTGCGGCTTGTCTTGCACCGGCTGCCCAGACTTTGACTGGTGCTTTGGGCTCGGCGGTGGGGGTTTCACCTGCTGGCTCGGTTTCGTTTCCTCCTTTCGCCGCTGTTCGCCCGGATAGAGGTAATACCTGTAACATCGAAACTGCTAATTAAAATTTTTTCATGGCATTATCAACTACAGTTATAACTATCCACTTGCAGTTGACTTGTCATGTTACCTTAGGTTGCAAAATTTTATTCAACTGTTAATCAAGGAGTTGCCTTATCAGTTATTTTGTTACGATTCAAAGTTTAGAAGGCCAGAATCACCAATGCTTTTTACTAATTACATTCAATCATTTTAAATAACAAAACTTGATATATTATTAACTAGCTGAGATTCCGTGCTTTACATGGGTACTTTTACTGTTTCTTTTACCGATTATCATTTCCATTAATATTTAATAAAAATAACTACAATCATTTGTTTGTTCGTTCAGTTGCTTGTACCACGGTGCTCAAAACCTTTATTCATACGAAGTAAAACAGGCTCTGATATTATTCTATCACGAAATATCACATTATCCAAAAAATTTCTATTTTTTTAAATTAATGTACTTCAAAAATATAAATAAAAAATAATAATTTAATTTGTATCGATTATTTCATCTTTATTAAATATACTAAGGATAAGGATAAGGATGAAAATGAGGATGAGGATTAATTTCTTGACATTCGATATAAAGAAACATTATCATATGAGTAAATGAATTTAATCATATATATTGAACCAAAAAACAAATTGCAGAACAATTGTAACATCATATCGAATTTCTGAAATTGTTCATTTAACAAATATTGGATTCTTATTTTTATACATCCTATGACAATCCTAAGGTTCAGGAAAGTAAGTAAAGAAAAATAATTAAAAACAAAATCGTAAAAAAACTAAAATTAAACAGCCTATGTTTAATTTTAACTAACAACCTACTCTCGATGACCTCTACAACACGCCTGTGCAACGGAAATTTTATTTGCTTTTCCCGTTACTGAGATTCTGACGCACAAACATACAAACAAACAAACAAACGAACATAGATTGTATTTTATTATGTTAGTAGGATAGGATAGGGTACGTTACGAAACATCCATTACCTCGAACACATTCGTAAACACTCAAATTTCACTTAAATCAATTAACTGAAACCAAATTTCAGTCGTACCTTCTGTCGTCCGGGGGTAGTGGGGCGTTCGCTGGGGGAACGGACCTCTCCGAGGGCGCAGTCCTATGAAACATCCCGTACGGACTCATCTTCAGCTCCATCCCGTCCTTGATTATCCCGTGGTTTTCGTGTTGCTTATCCTTAATTGTGTGTTGCGGCTCCTGTTTGATCTTTTTCTGATCATGAGCGTCGTCCTGTTGATTCTGGTGCGCCTGTGCAGGCTGCGAGGGTGGATACGGATAGCTTGAGGGCATGTACGCGCCATAACTGCCGTAATAGTGCGGCTGCGGGGGCTGTGCCTGCGCCTGTGCCTGAGGGGAGTTCAATTCTTTCTTGTCTTTTTCACCTGCGGCGGCCGCGAGGCTCTGTAGGCTTGTCATGGAAGGCATCTGCGGTACGTTGAGGGTCTTTCCTGGATCAGGCTTCGTCGCGAGATCGCTCGGCTTCGAACTGTCCCCGGGCTGCTTCTCTGATTGTTGTTGCACCGAGGGCACGAGATAGGGTGGTGGTTGCCCGTAATAAGGATATATTCCGAAGTGTGCTGGTATGTGACTCGGTGGCGGAGCTTTGGTGTCCTTGTCCTGACCTTGTTTCAGCGACTTGTCTGCCGATTCAGCCTCGAGCACCGGCGCCCCGTCGTCCGAGATGTCCGAATACGCCGGACTTTGCACATCTTCCCGTGTGTTGTCCACCATTGGCGTCTCCATCGGCGGGTGCGGACTGCCCCCAGGCGACTTGCGCGACTTTTTCTTATAACCCTGCGGTTTCGTCGCCCGGGGATCTTTACTTTTGTCCTGCTCCGGCATGAGCGCCGCCGTCGGCTTCACTTTGAACTGCGGGATTTTGGTGTGCAGCCCAACGCCAGGGTACGACTGCAAGTGACTCGAGCTCGACCCCGTAAGACCGGGCGTGGGTGGCATCTGATTTGCAAGACTCTGCAGCGGACTCATCGTCTGAATCGGCTGCGACGTCGGTGGCGTTGGCGGTAAAGGCTGATTTTGCATGTGCACTTGCGCCTGCGAGTGCGCCGGTAGCGGCTGCATCTGATGCACAACTGGGACCGCTGGCTGTGGTTGCGCGCTTGACTGCACCGTCATCTGCGGCGATTGCTGCATGATCAAGTTTTGCGAAGGCTGCGGAGGTTGAGGTATCGTTATCGGTTGTGGGATGTGTGGCGACGGTACTGGTCGGGGGCTCTGACGCGGCCCGGGACTCGGCGGACTTGGCGTTACGATTGCCGGCGCACTTGGAGTGCTCGGTTGTACCGTCCTCTGTTCCGCATCCTGGCCGAAACGCAAAACACCAGGTTTCACTATGCTCTTATCCGCAGGCGCTTCTACACCGGGAGATGGTACTCGCGGGGGCGTCTCAGGAGGCAGAGTGCTAGGCGGACTCGCTACCCGCACTGGCGTGCACGTCTCTGTCTTAGCATCCGGGGGTGATTTCACCGGAGTCGCAGGACTCGGCGCCTCAATGTTGCTCTCGTCGTTCTCCGACATACTTGTGATCCCCTCCTTCGTGTCTTCATCATCCGCAGAGCCGTGCGCGTGACTCTGGTGATACTTCAACCCATTGATGTGTTTGTACTTTTTGCTGCAGTTAGGTTCCGGACACTCGAGCAGCACCGGACTCGCGGGCGGCGAGCCGCTGGGTGGAGTCGGCGGTGGCGCTCGCCTCTTGCTCTTCTCCTCCTCCTCGGGCCCTCGCGGTTTCCTCTTCGCCGCGGGATCTGGACGCGGGGGCACAAACGCCGCGGGACTCGGGCTCGCCGCCGGAGATCCTTGAGCTCCGCGTCGACCTTTCGCCCCGCCGTTCCGCAGCTTGCTGTGCACCGAACTGCGCGTTTCCGTGAAGTTGCTCAGATCGTTTCCCGGGGTCGCGTTTGCCGCCGCTCGGCCGCGCTTCCCTCGTCCTTTTGGAGTTCGCGCGTCCAAGTCGGACGTTGGAGAATCACAGAATCGAGGCGGCGCCCAATCGTGCCGCGTACAGTCTAGTAACGTTCCTACGTACGTCTTCCCTCGCCACGTTACGTTCACTACTAAAACACCTGTAACGTACAATTTCAATTAGTATTTCAAATATCAACTTTTTATTTCTAATTAAATGAAAGTAAGTCAAATTTAATCATTATACAATTACAATAATCAATAAGTACAATTTTTGAACCTTTGGACAATTTCATTACCAAGATATCCAAGTGGTATTCAAAATTTATTTCCATTTATAAAATCTCCTGATAACTATAATTTTAAGTTTCAATGAATCAAGATTAGGAGATTAGAATGTAACTTCTATTTTTATGAACTTTTAGAATGTAAAATATCTATTTATATCTAATCAACGAAAGCCTGTCAATTGTCTGATTCAAGTAAATTTTAATGATTTCAACACCGATTATCTTTTCATTTTAGTTTCAAAACTTTTCTAATAGTAAATCTTTCCATTCATTTTAGGTGAAAAATTTTCTTACCTCCTTCTGTTTCGTGCCAAACAATGCCTTCTAACGTGACCGAAGTTCCAGGCTCGCATGGTCCCAAACATTCCGGTTCCGTAATGGTCCCGACACTCGTCCCCACGCACATATCAGACATATCCTGAAAATCAAAAATTCTCATTAATATTAAACATTCTTTTTTCCTCTCACAATTTATAATTTAATAACAACATTTTATTTTTCATACATTTGATCGTGGTTTTTTAGCCTTTTTATTCATCCTTTTCATTAGTTTATAAATTCACAATCAGGATACTGAATAAATTATAAATAATCAACGATTAATTTCAAACCCGGAATTAAAAACAAAAACACGAATGAAAGAAGTTGACGTTTGACATGAGATGAAATAAATTGGGCTTATAGTTGGTCTGGATCGTGACGACGGTTTCCGACGCGATGACGCGGTGTCAAAAACACCAAGATGGCCCAAAAACGGCGACGATGAAAAGCGGCTTTCACCGGGCCTGCGATCGGCGTTAGTTTGTCGCTCATTAACGTTCCAAGATTGTGTACAATAGAATGTATCTGAGAGCGCGATAGTATTAATTATTATCATCGGACGGACATATCGTTCGTGTCGTTAAACGTAGCGTCGTGGTTGTAGCGTCACGCTATCTGATGTGCTTTGTGGAAAGCTCGAAATCTATTTCTCAACATGACTTTTCATCATGTTTCCTCTCTCACTTTCAACTTGTTTTTCTTTCCTTTTTTTCTCCCCTTTCTCTCTTATCTGTTATGTAGAGTCGTTCAATCAATTTCTCTCCGGTTAATAATTAATTTCATCTGCTATTTATGGCTGGTTAATAAATTACCATCATTCATTATTATTTATCAACAAAACAAAAAAAATCAACTGTATGGTTTAATTGAAATTTTTTTTATTTTTCTCCTCTCTAGTGAATGGGAATAAAATTTAATCTGAAAGTGTTATGTTTTTCGAGGACGTATTTGAGGGAGGGGAGGGGAGGGGAGGGAGCGATTACGGTTTGGCAATGGTCAGATTGAAAACAATGACGATTGGAACGGGTCAAGTCTCGCTTTCACGAGCGTAAGGAACAGGCGGATGAATAATGCACACGCCAGATACGCTCGATCGCATAAATTCTCGCATAACGATGCCAATGTGGGTTAATTCTAACGAGAGACAAATAGCTTAATTTGTCTTGATCGCTTAAGGCGAACGTAATTTCTCCATCCGGAGCTCTGACTCACTGTCCACTGAGCAATCGCGGCTCTGTTTAATCACTCGCGCGAGCACAAACAACGAGCTTGCCCACGATCTTGCGTACACGTTCCCACGCACTTAAACCCGAGTCCCTTCGATTACGGATTGCGTGTCAGACCCCCATATCCAAAACAATTCGGACAATTCGTCCATTTATTCAACCAAGCGATATCTTTGAAGCAACATTTAATCAAGTGCAACACTTTTTACAAGTTAATTTTTCATTTAAGAAAAAACTTAACGGAAATAAAAAGAAATAAGAAGAACAGACACAAGATGGGCGGCCATTTTGTACTGCCGTTCAGCCGCCATCTTGATGGACATTTTTGTGGACAATGAAAGAAGCTTGAAAATGAATGAAATTGATTCAAATATTAACGGTTGGCTGTAATAAAAGCCGCGTGGGATAAAAGTTGATTAAAATGATACGATGGGGAATGAAAATTTGTGCAAGATCAATTGCAACGATAATGAATTTGAAAATGAATCCGCGTCACGGTTGGACAATATTCATATTCATTTACGACGGCGGGGGGTAGGGTGGCGATTGGCTGGAAATAATTCTATCGATTCGCTTAACATTTGAAGCGCGGAGCGACATCAAAGTAAATATGCCATGTCCAACGTAGCATAATTCTAACGCTTATAGGGGGATTACGGCTCGCTTCCGTCGCAAAATATAC
The DNA here is from genome assembly GCA_030522925.1 of Trissolcus japonicus. Lineage (NCBI taxonomy): Eukaryota > Metazoa > Arthropoda > Insecta > Hymenoptera > Scelionidae > Trissolcus > Trissolcus japonicus. Next base: position 14,487 of record JAPYZS010000533.1, read on the forward strand.
TGCCGGCGTAATTCCCCCGAAGTCTGGTTGCGAATGATAAGTCTATGGCCGCGTGCCAAAATGTACGTTTTGATAACGTGACTCACTATTTTTTCTCCTCTTTTTTAAAATTTGTGGTTTTTTTTTTCGTCAAATTTATTATTACCAGCTTATCGCGCGGGTTTGTTCCCCAAATTATGTGGCCGAAAGAAAAAAGCGTCGGGACGCTCGGAGGCCCAAGTTGCGCGTTATTTATTCACCGCTTGTGCTCATCACCAACGTCCCATTAACGTTCAAACTCATTAGGGCCAACTCGGCGTTATTAATAATGTCGCGCCCGGCTACTTGTTTCGTTACGCTAAATCAGATGGCTTCGTACGCCTCAAACATATCGTCTATTTTCAGACGTTTGCACACCTTTTTATCACAATGTTTCAAAACTTCCATTCTTCTCAGATAATGGTTTGACGAATCAATATCACCCGTCGAGGTCCGTCAACCTCCTTTTATCAGTCCAAACAAAAGTTTTGGTCCGCGGTTTACATCTTACTCCGAAAAGATAAAGTTGTAATTTTGATTAATGAACAAGCCAAAAACGAAACGAAACGATAAAAGCAAGCGAGAAAGAAACATTTCCATTCATCCGGCAAACATCGTAAGTTAATTTTGTGACAAGAAAGATTGATGAGCCACAGGGAGAGGAGGCGCACAAGTAGGGAGAGCGCGGAGGGGCCGCTGAAATAAGTTAACAATTGAAGCCTTGGCTTTTGGCGGGCTTCCACGCGCTGTGTGATGTATCGTCGAAATCGTCGCGGCCTTAAAACGCAGCATTTCATGCTCGCATAATGAGATATATTTTTCTTGCGCGCAACGCTGAGTAAATCTGACGCTGAAAACACGACGCCCGGTTGCCGCGAGCTCAGCCATGAATGATGTACTTGTGCTCAATAATGCGAACGGATGTGTTGGTGCGCCGTCCGTGTTCTAACGTTTGCGCAGAATTTGAAGTCGATAAATTACGCTCAATGTTGACGTCTGATTTTATCACACGATGTATCTCGCCGAGCGAACATGATGGGTCAATTTCAAACACCCACGTTATAAGGGGGTAGGGGGGGGGGGGGATTGCAAAAGGATCCCCAGTTCTATATTATTGTTACACAAATTGTGACAGGGACATTTAGTTTAATCTTTTGATCGGTTACCAGTTACTTTTAGCAGTTTCAAAGAGAAGTGGTTTTCATTTTTGAATATTATTCGTCCCCCTTTTGTTTGTTGTTTGAGAAATTGTTAATGCTGAATGAAAAAGCACACGCGATAATCAGGTATGCGCAGTGTCATGTATGTTTGGGCTGGGTTCGTATGGCGTTGATTCCGTAATTGTATACATATTATCGTGCATAATCTTAATTGTACACAAGAGCAGACTGAGTCAATAAATGTGGTGTTATTATTAATGAATTACTTGAGCTCGATGGAGCGTCGCGATAAAGAGGAATATAAAATGATGAATGGCGGTGTCGCTTCAAAATGAAGACGGCGTTAATAGCGGTGCTGATAAATAAACACGGAGTGTGCCTTGTTAGTTGATAAATAATTCAAAACCTTAAGATCAATTAATTAAAATCGCGTTTTCAAATACAACTTTGTCGTTTTACTTTTTCGTTTTCTCTCTGATCCCAAGTTGGAGTCTGAGTTGGAAAACAAGCTTAAGTGTTGAAATTGATTTTCAAGATATGTAAGTAAACTCGGCGATTAGCGCCGATGCAAAAAGAAAATATCAAAAGTCGTGTTTACCGTGTTACATGTGGGGGAGAAAAAAAAGAGTGAGCTTGGAGTTGGTCCCCTTCGTCGTAATTGCAACGCCAGAAGTTTCTGGTTCCTTGACAAGGGGAAATCAACAGCCCTTCTCACTTGAAAATTCAAAAAGCATTAAAATTGCTCGAGCGCTCTCTTTCTACATGCCAGCGAACTTTAATCGCATCGATTTTGTCCCCACGACGTAGCTCCGACTTGGCCAACTTTAACTGCAAATGTTCAATGTTTTGAATGCACAAAAAAATAAGACTAGAAATTAAAAAAAAAATTCATACAAAATTGAACATCGTTTTCTCACCGTCCTAAGCGGGATAAGAACGATGAGTCTTCGGATTGAATTTCGTGGTCGAACGAGCAGAGCTTCCGGGTTGATCGAGTTAAAATTCAACCGGGAGATGAAAGAGGACAATATTTGTGATCAAAATATCGATACCTTTTTATTTTCAATTACAATATAAAATAAAACCAAAAAAAAAAAAAAATGAAACACAAATCTTACAGTCCTGTTAATTACAAAAAGTGCCAAGTTAAATGTCACTACTTTTTGTAAATCAAAGATCAACTATTACAAAATACAACAAATCAAGGGATCAATGAGGTTGGAAGATTTTCGTAAAATCTCATGTGGAGAAAAATCGGAAACTGGAGTTTGTCTGGGGGTCGAGGTAGGGGTAGTTTGCGCGGCAAAAGCAGGCGTGTTTGTGCGTCTGTGCCGGCTCTCTCCGAAGGAGTAATCGCCTCAGCTCGATACATGCTGGCGTCGCGTGTCACTGTGTTGGTGCGTGTAACTCCTGGGGGGCGGAGACCGCAGAGTATTGATTATTTGAGCCGGCGTCCCCGTGCCGTTTTGCCTACTCGCTCGAAACCCCAGTCCTGGCTCTTGCAGTCCAATTTCACTCCAGCTTCTAGCCAGACACTCATCCTCCCCTGCCGTCAGCCTTCCACCGGACCAATCAATCGACGTTTCGGATAGACTGCTGTCTTTATGAGTCAACAGCCGATTCATAGTCTTTTGCAGCGGGATCTTCACGACAAACGTCTGAATTCACGCGACAAACAATCCGTACGGAGGGCAGCCCCGTACAATCCACGATTAGTTCCACACCAATTGAATTATTTGCCTTTCACCTATTGTTCATTTTCGTTCTGTTACCTATTATTTGATATTGAAGCAAAAAATATAGTGCGAGATTTGGTTGCAAACAAAAAACCATTCCTTTCAAAACAACCTCCCCGATTAGTGTTCCCAGTTATGAAGGGAACATGAAGTCAATTAAAATTTGGCACAGCAAAATGACCCTAATGAAACGGAGGGTTTTTTTCAGCGGAGATGAATGTGTGGAACAAGTTTGAATATAATCGATGACTGAGTGTTTTTGAGCCGAGATAGCCTGGATGTGAAAGTTATCGCAACCACCATCAGATGGAAGTACGGTAGTGTAAATAATTGCCGGATGGATTCCGGGAGATTAATGAAGGCTGCGGAGTAAATAGCGTCCTTTTCAGATATTCCTCGAACTGAAAGAAACTTTTCTCTTTTTTTTTTGCGGCTTAAAGATTCAAGGGGTTGGAAAAAGGCTGTTGAAGAAATGAGAACGAAATCAAAGTTTTAATTTTCTTGACATAATTCGTTCCGAGTTATTGAACATGCACGGAAGTGATATCAAGTTTCTGAACAATTTGCAAGCCGTAACAGGACACAAAGGAGGCCAAACTCGAAGACTGCAGATTCGACTTTCCAATAGGCAGGGCTACAAAATTATAAGTTAAATAACGTCCATCATCGTACAGCAGGAACACCTGTTGTTTATCACGAACCAATGAAAATCGTGACATCTGTCAAGAATTGTTACAAAGAGTTTACAAATAAAATGAAATTTAATAACCGTTCGCGAACGGTAATGAGCTTGATTAATCCGCGTCAAAGTCAATGCGATTTCATTTCCACCGGCGGCCACTTTATCTGATCATTTAGACGTTTAAATTGCAATCATGATTCTCAACTGACTCGAATTGTGATTTTATTGATGCGAAAATCAGAACAAAGTCGGATGCAAATTTTGAAATGTTTGTAATTGTATGGAATCCGATGAGCGCAAAGTTTGAAATGATATCTAATTCGGCATGAATTTGTGTAAACGACACTTAAATTAACGGGCTGTAGCATGCGAGCGTGTACACAATAGCTTTGAGCGCCGATCGATAATCCAAATTCAATTATTATCAGCGGCGATATTAAGTAGCCTTACGCGCAGCTTAATTAATTTCCGACACTCATTTCAGCCGCGTTATATAACGATTTGTCAAAATCTTTATAAAGCGCTTTGACTCGATACAAAATTTCCGACCAAGGCACTTCCAACTTGTAAATTAACGTCTAATGACGCTCTTGAAATATTTAAATCCCAATTATGTAACGCTCTTTAACCCCCCTCCCCTTTTCATTCGGCTAAGACACTCATTTCAAGACGTTCGTGTGAAAAACTATCCAATTTTTCAATCGAGAAACATTTTTAACAAGTTATCGGCTTTCATCGAGTGCTCATTCTAATAGCTTGATATTAATTAATACTTTGTAAGTATGCTCAAGTGATAATGCGTGTGATAAGTTGTGTATAACTTAGACCGTACAAAGCATATCTATTTAGCTTTATGTAAAGCCTTGTTTCGTTATATAATATATTCATGCGAGGCCTTGTAATTTATAATCGCTAATCAGTGATTATGATTGAACACTTTACACATTTTAGCCAGGGTATTACGAAATTTCTACCATTAAAAATTTGATTTCAACAAAAATACTTTCTGATGTTTATAAATAAAAAATAGTTTTTAATATTGCAAACGAAATTATTTTCCATCCATTGGAACAAAAAAAAACGTTTTTAATACTGGACAAATGTCAAAAGGTTCCTTACCTTTGGTTCATTTTTCGGACTAATTTTCATTTTCTTGGAAGGAGGTGGACTGGCGGCCATGTCGATGCTATCATCGGGCATGGATCCTATCGTCGGTGCGCCAGGGACTGTCGCAACCTTGGTTTGTTCAGGTTTCGACGCTGAACCTGCGGCAGCTGTCGCGCTAGCCGGAGAGGCGGGGGGACAGGGCGCTGCGGCACCGTTGCTTGAGCTGCCCTGCGAAACCGAGAAACCGCCCGTTCGCGAGCTGGGCGGTGGCCCCGGTGGTTGTTGCTGTTGTGGCGCAGTCGCCGCGGGAGTTGGGCCCTGCTGCTGACCCGCGTTCGAACCCGCGATCGCCGCGATTGCCGACGAGGACGACGCCCCGGGTGACGCGGAGTTAGAGTACGCCCCTGAGGGCGCTGACGATGTCGACGACGAGCACGAGCTTGATGCCGAGCTTGTCGACGTCGTTGGGGGCGAACCTATACTCTGCCCTGAACCCGGGTTCTGGCTCGTCGCACTGCCCGCGTGGTTCTGCATTATCGGCCTTATGCTCCCGTTGATCTCTGGTTTACTTTGCTGACTCTGGTGATTACTCTGTGGCTGTTTGTCATGTTTATCACGTGCCTTATCCCTACAAAAAAGATACCAGAAGAATACGTGAATCTCACTTTGAAAGATGACATTTTCATTAGGTTGAACTCTAATTACGTTCTATAAAGAGTTCAAAAAAGTTTATGGAACTCATACGAATCATTTAAACCGAGACAACAATTTTAGTTCATTTTTTTTATTTTAAACAAGTGAGCAGTGTAGAATTTAATTTCTGTTGATTTGTATAAATGTTCATTTCAACTCATTTCAACTTCTGTAACATTTTATTTTCACATTTATTCAAGTTCCACCTTTTACAAAAAGCTGAGAACTTTTGAAGAGTTCATATTGAGAATTGAAGTTTTGCGTCAAATGACAAACCTGCGATGACCACTTGAGCCGCGTTTCGAGCCAGTATTTGTAGAGACACTGGCGCCACTGGTAGCAGTGTTGCCGGTCTGCTGATGTGTAGGTTTGGATTTGCTTTGGCCGGACTGTGTCTGGCTATCCTGCGTCGCATTCTGCATCTGTCCCTGACCCGGACTTGACGCGGACATGGACGCGGAGTTAGAGGAACTGTTAGACGAGCAGTTGGCCGCGTCCTGCGCGGACACGGTACCGTTGAGTTCGTTTGACTTGACGATCTCGTGCTTGGCCTCGCTACTCTTCGTGCCTGGTTTCGTGCGTTTGATCTTCATCTTGAGGCCCTTGTCCACCGTAGCCGAGTGTTCTACGGCCATCTTGGCTGGGTTTCCCTGGTTCGGGTGCGCCGCGCTATTCACGCCGGCGACCTGCTGCTTATTGCTAGCACCACCTACGCTAGCTATCGAGGAGTTTGCTCCCGAGTTACTGTTGCTACCGTTTCCCTGTGAGCACGTGCCCGAATTAGACGACCCCGAGGACGAGGAAAATTGACCGTTGCTCGACGAGGGGGAGTTACTGCTGCTTGCTGAGTTCAAATGATTAGTCGTCGCTGCTGCCGAGGCAGGCGTTGAAGCCATGCCTGTCCCCGCACTCAATTTCTCGTCCCTCGTCTTCTCTGCAATTTCAAAAAAAATCGACCTTAGTTTTATAAAATCAACTCAAAATAAATCATGAAAAGTAATAACACAAATAATAAAAAACAATTTCTCAAAATGTAACTTCAAAATTTTTGTTTGCAGGATTGCAAATATATGATGATAATTTGAAGGTTTTGATAAAGTATCGTATCTCGTGTATTAATTATGATTCAACTGGATTTAACGAAAGGTTTGTACATTTTGATTACAGATGGCTTGTGTCCAATTCCCCGAAATTTGGACAAATAAATGTTATCAGTACGATCAGTCGACTGTTATTAACACAAAATGCGACACTGTAAATTGAAACATAATTAAAAAGTAAAAGGTAAACGTCGGTTTTGAGTGTAACGCTGTCGTGTTCGTTTTGTCTGTGTACAAACGTGAAACGTAATGGAATGTCATGAATATAAAAATGTACACCTTCAGAAATGTATGCGTGAGGCGAAACATTTTAACAACAATCTCAATCTTCAGGTCTTTTGAATCTGAACTTGAAACTTTTGAATTGCAATGAATTAAACTTTTCTTTATGTTTATAAAAAAATTGAATCGGAGTTAATGGAACAAATTAATTGAAATGAAACGCATTTCGTCTAAGTCAATAGCTTCTCTAGATTGATAATAGCATTTTAAACGTTCTTGATTGCAATTAAATTTCCTGTTACTGAAGCCATTAGAACGCCGTGGTACACGGGAACTTGTTGAAATTTCTGAGACTCAATAACAAAGTTATTACTGATATCAATCTCTTACATATATTAATGACTAATAAATTTTTTCCAATAAGCCCGATAATGTAAGTCATCTTTATAATGGAACATTTGAGCTTCTTTGAAAAGACGCATAATACCGCTTCAGAGAATTAATCCGTCAATCAGAGTTGTAGGCTTTTGAAAAAGAATTGCTATTAATCTTCAAAAGATCAGCGAGGTATTAAACGCGATCCACATTCATTTGGTATTCATTATTTCGTCACTGAGTGCTAATTAAGCATACATTTCAACATACTAATGGCGTCTTCGATTAACTTTCAGAATAATACAATTACTTCACTAAATCGGTTGAACATGTGTTTGCAGAGAAAATATTGCCTTTTATCTTTTTCTGCTACATCTCTTTCAGTTGAATCCCTTTTTTCCGTTTTGTTTAATTGAAGGTGACAATTATGAATGCGTTCGGACTGTTTTTATTCTAAAAATTACAAAACTATAAATTTAAATAAAATCTCTTTAGTTTTATATAATATACTCAAAAACAATTTCGAAATTGCTACCAAAATAGCAGACTTTCATTCGCGCCCACTAACTGTTATTTTTTTTTGTAACTCGTTTACCAACGTGATGTTCATTGAATGAAGAAAAAAGGATGAAAAATTATTTGAAATATGCATGAGCAAATAGGTCTGAAGAGGCTCACCTATATCAGCATCAAGATCGATTATGAGATCTCCTATGCCGATATCCCATTCATTATCGTCGTACTCAAAGTTGTTGGTCGCATTCGTCGCGGCCGGATCGAGTTCCCCGGCGTGCGCAGCCACCGTGCTTGATTGGTGGTTCGGTTCTTGTTGTATTTGTGTACGTTCGGGCTGCTTCTGGTCCTTGCGGTGGGTCTGCTGGGCGTGATGGTGATGATGGTGGTGCGATTGACCGGACTTGGACTGGTGATGACGATGATGGTGGTGATGATGGTGGTGATGATGATCCCTGCCTGTGCGTTCCTGCTGTTGCTGCTTCCTCTGGCTGGTGGCCGAGCCGCTGCTGCTACTAGAGCCGCCCACGCACGGAGACGATCCTTTGCGATTTACGTTCGGGAGGCGACCGCCTAGTGGCGTGGTCGCCATGCCCTTGGAAACGTTTCCCCGGGGCCCGCCAGCCTGATCAACGATCGTCCCGCTCTTGTTCCCGCTGATTGCGTGCAGTGCCAATCATCACCTGCGTTCATCAGACCCCGACCTCCACCCGAGAGACGCGCCCCGTCCATCCCACACATCACTTCCAATTTTTGACCTTCACAGCTTTCAACCACTTTCGACAATTCCTCCACCTTGATTTTTTTTCTTCTCTCCAACTCTATCTTCCACCTACAACCAATCGTACAGTTGTTTTAGAGATACTGGAAGCTAAGAAACTTTTCTTTTCTTAGTTTAGGAAGTTAGCGTTTCAAATTTCAAGGTCACTCAAGGGTGGTTCGAAGGTCACTCGACTTACCGCTTGATCCCCCCTATTGGCAGTCTAGTTAGCCTGCTAATCGCCAACTCGGTTGGCTTCGATCCGAGCTCACCCAGAATCACCAGACGACCATGCTTATTATCTCGTGGAACGTTTATCAACTTTCTGCTCTATGACTCCCCGTTGTTGCGGCTACGTCTTATCGCGTCAGCAGTGTCATCTACATCCCTGCGCTTATCCTCTCCTGTGACGACTCCTTCAATCCGATCGATCCTCGCACAGTCTGCAACACAAATTGAAACCCCAATTATAAAAAAGAAAACGCCAGTCTCAATTTCGTACAATTGTGTGACTCTTACAGTGAACGGAGTACGTTCAATTATTGGCATCATTGCAAATATTTAAAAAGAGAAGAATTTGAAACAGGGTCATTCAACTTGAAGGGCCTGTAATGAAACGAAAATTTCGAGTTCCCGAAAATCGTCATTGAGCATAATCAGTTTGTGCATTCAGGGGTTCTCCTCAAGACCCTCCCGCTCGTCAAATGGGACTTCAAACGCGAAGTCAGCGAGCTAATTTCGAAAACGCGCGTATGCATGCGTAATGGCGCTCGGCCTCATCGAGATTCGAGCCTGGCGCGTACGCTTTGCAACGACATAATTAACACTGAAACACAGCTCGATTGCTCTTGAGACAAGAGCCGCACGGATGCTTGTACAGTTTTGCAAACGTAAAAACGCACGTTTGAGAGCCGACAGTGAGGCGCCTTTGTCATCGCCCGATACAACGTTGCCGCATGCCCGATACAGAAATCACCTTTCCACATCTGATCGAACATCACGAGTTCTTATGCAAAAACAACTTTTTTTCCCTAGTGCTGTAAAATCACCTTTTTTAACTTCGTGCAAAGTAACTTTTTTGCCCTAGGGCTGTAAAGTTACTTTTTTTAATTCTGTGCAATATAACATTTTGCCCTAGTGTTGGAAAGTTACCTTCTTTAACTCCATGCAAAAGAAATTTCTTGCCTTAGTGTTGGAAAGTTACTTTTTTTAACTTCGTGCGAAATAACTTCTTTTTCACCCTGGTGCTGGAAAGTATGACTGCTTGCATAACTACTTTTTCGCACTAGTGTTAGAAACTTAACTTTCCCTCCCTCGTATGGAAAAAGTTAGTTTTTCTCCCTAATGCAAAAAAGCATTTTTCCGCCCTAGTGATCGACAACGTATATTACTGCGTGTGCGTGGAAATTTGTTTTTTTTTTCGCACGTACGTTGTGAGAAATCAGTATTTAGCAAAAAATTTAGTAATTTTTTTGGGGAAAGGAGGAAATTTTGCAGAGGTGGTAAAGAAGATACATTCCACGCGTTTTGGTTGTAACCAAAGCATACACTATTATATGGCCCAAGGTTAAGACAGTGCAAACAGGTTTCTTTACGTGCAGGTTGGCCGACCGACCAACAGGGAAATGGACGGGACTTTAAAGCCGAGTGCACTCCGGGGTTTCGTGTATTGTACACTTGTGTGCGCACACATCCACGTTCAAACCGGTTGCGGACGCTCAGCACATTGGACTTATCTCACCTATTCTGTCTAGCTCGATGCCCGATTGACGATAAGCTGATACTTCGAATGAAGAAATAAAAATGAAAGATCGTTGCGAATTTTTATCGATCTCGAATTTGACCTTCGACAATTTATATCTTCTTGGATCAATTTCAGTAAGTGCGGCTAGGTTGGAAAAGTAAATTAACAACGGTTACTATGTTTACATACGAAACTATCCTAACAGACGAGCGAATAATTCGAGCAAATTAATCTGAGGTGTGAATCTTTGATCGTGTAACGTAACATATCGATCGGGAGAAGCTCGGTTATCGCGGTCAGTGATCAGTTGATCGCAGTAACCGAGTGCAATCTGATAGTTTATTGGATTATCAAGTTCGCACACTCGATTAGAATAAACGCACACGTTCCTCCGTTTCAACTACTTGTCTTCGAACTTAGGGCCATTTACGTTCGACCTGACGTGAAATTTCAACCTTTCCATATAAACTATAAATTCTTGTTTACAAAAAAAAACAACGTTTTGTCGGTGAATTCGCCGATGGTGGAAATCAACGGTTCGAATTGAAATTCGTTTACTCGTTTCGTTTGTTGATAACCTCCTTCAGATAGAGAGATAAGAGTCATCGATCCAGAGCAAATTTGAAAAGATAATGAACAAAACCCTGCAACAATTTATAAAAAAAAAAAACATTACTCTTTTAACATGTTATAATAAAGAATGTACAGATTGAAAAAGTCACAAACATTTGTGTTCTTTTTTTTTTAAAAAGAGAAAAAAAAAAGGATTAAATTCCAGTAAGTAATCGAACTATTTTTTGTTGCCAAACATTTGGAATTTTCATGCGAAGTGCTTTAATTTGATTACGTGTCGAGATCCAAACTGGTCGAGCAAGATGACGAGCTTGTCATCGCTATAGGGGATGCTGTCCAGAAATAGCCGTGGCTTTGCACTTAGCGCTCCCATTTTTGTGCCAGTTCGCTACGTATGCTTTTATTCGATTCCCCGGAACCGTTCGAACATCTAACGGTGTCAACAAGAAGCAACCGAACCAAGTGACAAAAACTAACAAAATTCTTGGAAAAGGAGACTGCGCGAGAGAGAAAACCGATCAACTCGGTGTGAAGGTGCGTGATTAGACAAAGGCAATTATGATTTATATAAGGCGTCTGTTTACCGCCGGATAATTAGTGCTTCATAATTCTTTTCCGTTAATCATAAACGTGAAGCGAACAAAATGCAACGTATAAACTATACACCGCTATCGGTTTCCTGCGACTTATCTTTCGCCGTGGCGTCTCTTTTCAACGCGGTTGGTCTCTCTCGCACTTCCCGTTTATGCAACACATAAACCGACAGCTAAGGATCAACATATGGATCGTTTACGAGCGCTCAATATCGTACCAATAATCTATATTTCGTACCTATAGTCTCGCGATAAAAGGAAAACGAGGTGCACGGCCGAGAAGAATACAAACGGAACCGGTATTGTGTTGAAGTTGAGAACCAGCGCCACCTCCCGGCCGGCCTCACGTAGTTACAAGTCGGACTCGATATAATTAGCGTGTTTAACTGTGATTTATAATGACGCTGGAAACGCCTACCGTCACGGCGAACGCAGCATGGAATCCACGTATGCGGGTGTGTTGACACGCACACACGCATTCATTAGCGCCGACAGACCACGAGTATACACGCGCGCGTGGCATGCATATTTTAGGTCGCTGCCGATTCACCGGCGGCCTGCGAAATTCTATTAAACCGCTATGCATCATCGCGCGCAATCTTACCTAATACGCCTGGCAAATGTTCTTTTTTTCTTTCAACCAGCGACGGTTTTTTTGTGTTTGAAAACCTCTTCTTCAAATTGAATATCGTTCGATTCGAGATAACAGAACGATAAAAAAAGAACAATGTCAGCAAATGTCAACAAATGAGATTACATTGTTTGGGAGTTTTGTTTACAATCAGTGGGACATATTTTAGTGTTTGTTTACATGACATTCTCTTTGATTGAAAGGTAAACAAAAGAACCGGGACGAATAAACGAGGCGGACAAAGATGTAAACAAACAAATTGTTTACATCTGTTGCTTAACGGCTAATTTGTAAAACAAAGTTGAGCGTTGAAAACAAAAAAGTGACAGTCTTTGATTAAGTCGATCACAATGGAGGATCAAATAGCGCGTGTAATTGAATTAACTTGGATTCACGCGGCCCGGTTTAAATGTAAGTTGGACGTTTTTTTGTTTGCATCGCGCAGTTGACGTGTGCGACTACGCGCGAAACCGCAAACACGAGCGGTTGCGTTGATCGGAAGAACCAGTTTGTGCGTCGCGCGGCTGAATGAAACGAAGAAAGAGGCGGCGACGAAAAAAAAAAAAAAGAAAGAAAAAAAAGCATCGGAATAAAATGAATCGTACACAAGAATGAATGGGCCTCAAAAAGTCGTCGATGAGCTCGTGGGAAAAAGCTGACGTACAATGAGACCGATTGTGTGCACCGCCGAGATGCGACTATTTACTCCAAGGGGAGACGACTTGGTGACAGCGTTTCTCCAACCCTTTTCTCAATTTTCACCCATCCATCAATATCAGAAATAAGTATTACATTTCATCACATGAAAAGTAAAGGAAATAAAATGGAAGAAAAAAGAAGAAAGTTTTAATACTTTGTATAAAGAAACTGATTAATAAAAGGATACTGAAGTGATGCTTTGATGAATTGAAATTGGTTTAAAACATAAATTACTAAGCAGAAATAAAAATGTCGCTGTTCGATTTTTGTTTACAAATTACTTTTCTGCTTTTGTCGAGTTTAAATAATTGAGATGTAAAAAAAATTTGTATCAATAAAAAATGAACGTTGCGTTTGATGGAATTGGAAAGTTGGCGTCATTTTTGAAGAGGCAAAACGGATGAAACGCATGTTTTTGTAAGAAAACTTGAAAGATTCAAAGACAAACTCTTGTTGGTTTTAGAAAACCTTCGCAAACAAAACCGAGAGAGAGAGAGAGACAGAGAGCGAGAACGAGAAAAAGAACAACATTTGTTATAACCAAAATAACATCGATAATTTAGTGATCTGAGTCAATGGAAAATATTTGAATGTAATCTGATATCACGAAAAACAAAATTTCCAATTCAGCGAAGATTATTTTCCATTTTTCAGCGACTAAAATTGGACGATCGATTTTGTTCTCGTTTTGTTTTTTATTTCATAATTCTTCTTGTTTTTCTCGATTATTCGTCTTTTTCAATTGTCAATATTTCGATTTCAAAATAAAAAGAAGCAACGACACAAAAAAAATGTTGAAATATGTAGAGTAAAAAGTTTTGAAACGTTCACGCTGCTGTGAGCATCGCACAGCAGTCGAGAGCTCGTTTGAAAATCCGCCATTTTGACGAGTTCAGACAACACATTGTAATCGCTTTATCTCTGTTGCCTACGTTCACTAATGTGTCACGTTGCATTAGTTTCGACAGAGACAGCCTAACATGATTAAGATAATCTTGAATCAAGATTTTTTTCCGTTCCTGGATAGATATTAACGCCTTGTCATGTGCGCAGACGTTCTTTTTATCGGACACATTTCAGTAATTGTCAATCAATTTGATTGTGCAATCGAATTTTTTACGGAACAATTTTTTCCCCATTTTACATTGTAGTCAAGGAAAAAAAACGGAAAACTACAAAACAGAGAGAGGTAATAGAGCGAGACGGAATTAATAAATTATATTTTCTAAAAACATAAATAAAAGAGGAGAAAAGTAATTAAAAAAATACCTTAATTAGTAAATTAGTTTAAGAAAAGGTATCCAAGGAGAGGGGGTAATCCAAGATTGTTTGTTTTCGTTGACGCAAAAGAAATATCACTGTCACGAGTTGCACGCCGAATTAAAATTATGGTATAAAAAAGAAATGTGGTAAGAGGCACGACAAAATACAAACACTATATGAACACAACATGAAACACCCGAACCTAATACTACACGCTGCTCGGACGCTAGAAACACACTAATTTGACCAGAATAGCTGGGCTCGTAAGAACCGACGTTTTTGGACGTGATTGGTCAAAAGAATGTGAGTTGAGTTGACTCTTTTTGTGTGATGGAAAATGTCCGATTTAACGACCATAAATTTTCCACTTTTTGTCCTCATGTGCATTTCTCATTTTCATTATCACATCGCTTTTTTTTTCATCCAACCAACTCTGTTACAATTTATTTCATAAACGATTTGGAAATACAACCATTTTTTCCTCATCTACGGAAACAACAAATATCCTCAGAATTTATTTTTTTAATTTACTTGAACGAACGTTTCTTTTTTATCTTGGGAAAAATTCTAATAAAAAAGTCAATTTGAAAATTCATTTCAATTAAATCTGTAATTAATAAGTGAGATTACCAATTCACGTTTTGGTAGACTGAAAAGCATAATTAATCAGAGTAAAATCTTCAAGTAATTCAATATTTCACGAAACTATTATTTCATAAGCCGTTTATCTTCTTTTTTCACTGCCAATGGATAGTTCTTTTTTTTATTTTGATTTCACATTTTAATTACATTTTTATCAAGCATAAAGAGCCATTTTAATTATTCATTAAAAAACAGTACGACTCAGAAATAAATGATTATTATTTTCCTTCTCTGCGCAAGGCTTCAGATGATTTCAAGAGAAACAGTTGCTGTGGAGATATAAAATGGCAGACTTAAAGCAGGTAGACTCTTGTAGACAAGGACATACCTCTTGGTTCTCAATTTGTTTAACCATTGAATTTCGTAAGAGGAAAAAAAAAATACAATATTCGTGCGTATTTGTTCGAACGGTTTTTTATTGTTCATCCGGGCGGTCCTATTTGTTTAAATTTAAATTTCATCTTTTGTTCAGTGCTATCGGGAAATCGTTTTATGATGTCAACTAACAGGGAAAAACCTTTCCCTGGTACTTGAGGCAAGAGCAAGCGTCATAAATTTTTGAAAGAAACCCAGCCAGCCAGAAGAGTCCGGCACATGATTCCACAATTACCACAGCTGTTCATCTTTTTTTAACGGACTCGTCCGTTTCTTTCTAAAAGCAACAATTGAAAGATTAATTGAAATATTAAATAAACAACTATCTTAAAGATTAAAATCATTATTTTCACTGCAATTAAGCTCCGTAAAATTATAATGCATTCTTGTAAAGTTTCAACAAGAATTTATATTAATATATATTTATATATATAAAATATATATAAATATATATAAATATATATAATATATATATAAAATATAAAACTTTATATTTGTTGAAAAAGTAAAAAAATGTAATCAAATTACGTTTTTTTTTATAAAAGTAAGTAAACATTTTACTGAGTGAATTAAATTTCTTTTTTTGTAATACGTTCAAATTTAAATCAGTGTAAATAATAAAACGAGCCGATAATTTGTTCCTGGATGGTGAAAAGAGTGGAGAAAAAAAAGGTGACAGGCGTTTGAATATTCGACGTGCTACCGTGCGCACTTTCTAACCGTGCTTTCGATTTGTACAAAGTATACATGGATCGTGCATAACAGGCATGAGGCGTCGCGATTCACGAACGTTGAACCGTAACCTCGCGCGGTTTCACCGTTCGTTTGAAGTCACGAGCCTTCGCGCTAACTATAATCTTTGACAGTTTATTATAACTTGTCAATTATTTTCGGACTTTACGGCCATCTCGATGCGTTCAGAGGAATTCTCTCTCGGCCTCACGTAATTACACTGCCCATTTCCTGTTCATTCGGAAAATGTTTTGTCAACAGTCGCGTTTAGAAAATTAAAATATCAATTCAAAAATACGAAATGAGTTACTAGGAAAAAAAAAAAAAAAAAAAAAAATACGATGTAAAGAAAATAAAAAAAAAAGGTTAGAAAACCGGACGTGGGAACAGTTGGTTGGTATTAGTGTTTTCATTTGGAACGCATCCAAACACGAATGAAAGACGACGATCAGGCTTTGAGGTTCTCTTATTTCGCTGAAATATCGAATTTAACACGCCTCTCACATTTCAGCGAGCGAAAAGAAAAGTAAAAAAGTGACAAGGAGCCTCTTAAATGCTTTGCTCGTATGTTCGCAGTCCGAGATAATCACACAATGTGACTTCAAACGAATCCGGTTAAATGCAATCACGACAGTTTATAACTTCATAATGATCACCGGGCGTATATTAGTTCCTCGGGTTGTTTCTTGTTTTGTGCATCATTTGTCAGATGTCGTGTTACCCCCAAACGTAATGATTCTAAACTGAACGTGTAGGTGAAAGTGCCCTTCATCCCGACACCTTTTTGTTTTTATGTTACCGACATTGTATAAAATTATATATTTTCCTACTTTCGATCGAAATTAATTAATTTCGACGAAAAACTATAAGTGCGTTTTCATTTACAATTAAAAAGAGAGTCGTCGGAGAAGCAAAAGAATTTGAGTTTTTGCAATAAAACTTTTAGTTTATGTCCTTCAACAAAAATATAAAATGGTGAAAACGAAATTAACATGTTTAAATCACATTAAAATGTAAAATTGATTCATTGCCGGCTAACTCAATCCATAATGTATTTTTAATTTTTGGATAGAAAGCCATCTGAAAAATGTGTAACGTGTATATTACACATACGTTCAAACTTATTACATTATGTTGAATGGGCGACGTATTTAAAATATTGTTTCTGGTTTATAATATTTTAATCTGAACATTCGAACGATAAATATAAATGAAGCAAGTAAGGGTACAAATTACGGCGTAAATCACGCAAAACTTGTCCCCGACTTTTAATCTCTTAACCCATATTAGATACGCGGATACAATAATTGGCTTAGCGGCGATATTTATGAGCTACGCTAAATGGAACGCCTGCCAGGCTTATTATTATAAATCGCGCCAACATGAATCTTATCAATAAACGCGCATCGTTCGTCGAATAATTCACTCTGGTTTGTTCAATTTGTATCTTGAACTTTGTTAATAAAACACAAATAGTTCTAACTTGTATGACAACTTTGTATCAATATTAATATAAATTTATATCTTTTTCTAAAACAAAAAAAAAACAGAAACCAAAATTTGTATTGGCAAAAAAATAAAAATAAAAATAAAAAATAAAATAAATAAATAAAAATAAATAAATAAAATAAAAAAATAAAGAACAACTTTTATACAATATACAATATTATATACAACATTGTGTACAATAAAACCAAAAATTATAAAATCCAAAGTTAAGAAAAGCTTTTTTATTAAAAAATGAAAATGAGAGTGAAACAAATATAACTCGCCAGACAAGTTTTTTTTTAAAATTCACTTTTGGATCGAAAATTACTTGTACTCCAAACAAGACTTTTGTCTGAAATGATTCGGTCGGATGAAAAAGTTACGTTAATCGTCTTTACGATCGAGCGTGAAACTAAGAGGCGTTGTTGAGATGAAAAATTTAACGCGATATAAAATGTGAATTGGAAAATGAGCCGGCGGACTTTTTCATTTTCCTTGCATCACGAGCTCTTCCCCCAGGTTTTAATGAGCATCAGAGGTGTAAAAGAAAAAGCAGTGAAACAAAGTTCATCCATTCACTGCTTGAAAGTTTACATTTACAGCCAATACAAGAGAACGTAAATAAATTGTGAAATAATGATCTTAAAAGAAAAATCATAATTATTTATCGTATCAGTTGAAACTTTTAATTCAAAAGAAATCATAGAAATTGAAGTACAGATAGATAAAAATGTAAAATAAAACACGATCGGATGAAATTTGTACAAAATAAAAAGAGATTATGATTAAATAAAAAAATTAACTCGTTAGTAGAAATTGAATTATTATTTTCCTACAAAATTTAATACTTTCGGAAAATTTGCATCGCACCGATTGAAATCTATATAGTTCGATTATGAGATCGGATAGAAAATGATCTGAGATAAATTGCATCAGTGATTAGATTAACATCACTTGAATACTTTTCCCCACTGGTCTAAATTACATAGACCGTTTGTGCTCGCTTTTTAACCCTCCGACAGTTGTCGAGGGTTAATGGGCCCCTATTCTTAAGCCTCTCCAGGTGACTGCGTTTAAATTCGCATCGCCCAAATCCAAACCGGGTACATATGACACTCCACGTGCCAACTTGTGTAACTACACACGCACGTAATGGATTACTAACCTGATCTGTTTTGATTCAAATCGCAGGTCAGACACATTCACATGTAAACACATTTCTTATCGTTATTTTAATCGACTGAATTATTTATTGTCCATTATTTTCTCATTTAGCTGAGAATCATCCTTCAAAAACTTGTTTATAATAACTTTCAATGTACAAAATTTAATTTAAATCTTCAATTACATCTTATTACTTCAACTTAAAAATATACATTTTAATTGTTTCTTTTTAACAGATATGATCTTCAGACGTTGTTTTAACGTCAAGATGTTCCTTTTTGTTGATTTTGTTATACTCCGAAAGGTGATTGCAAATAAATTTGTCCGCTCTTTGTCGTAACGTCCTTTATTGTCCAAATACAATTCAGGGATAATCAAAAGGCGCCTGACAAATAAAAGAAAGAAAATAAACATTTGGTTCTACACAAATAAAGTGTTTTTAATTATAGTAAACTGTAGATTGACTTTAAACAAAATTGTGAGACTGACATAACCTCGCCAAGTAACAAACAAAGTTTGCATGAGAAATAAGTTGAAGATGTCGTACCTTTTGATTTTGCAAACAAACAAAGAATATGCCGAAGCAAAATAGTTTCTCTCAGTTTAGACAATAAAATAATAGCGGATCAGACTGGATTTTCACAAACAAAATATTCATCTCAATTTCAGCATGACCATTACCTCTTTCTTTTTGCTTTTACCAACTTCAGAACGACAAACTATGATTTTGACAATTTCGGCGCTGCCAACACAATTTTGACAGTTGAGGTTATGTCGTTGTTAAGATTAATTGATCTCAACACTTTTTGTATCTTTTAAAAACTTGATCTTTGAAAGTGTTTTCAAAACTTTGTTTCAGATGTTAATTCAAACTCTTTTTAAACGTTTATCAGCAGCTTGGATGAATAGTTGAGAATTTGGTATTAAGTTGAGGGAAGGAAAAAAGAATCTGAAGCAGAAATCGCGACGACATGAATAATGTAATTAAGCCAAGCGGTCGAGACAG
Organism: Trissolcus japonicus; assembly: GCA_030522925.1. NCBI lineage: Eukaryota > Metazoa > Arthropoda > Insecta > Hymenoptera > Scelionidae > Trissolcus > Trissolcus japonicus. The sequence continues at coordinate 33,763 of JAPYZS010000533.1, forward strand.
AAGCTGTCACTGCGGCCAATTACAGGCTGCGTATACAAAGCAAATGAATTGACGTTCAGTCGATATCGCGCATAAAGTAGATTTCTGGCCTCTGCGTCGTGCTCACTGATAACGCGCTTTTACGATGCCTCTTTTCCGCTTACTTTGTGCGCCAGCACGTATATCCTGTACATGTCGCATTTCTGTTTGCCTTGGATTTTGTTTGTCCCCCTCTTGTTCCCTCGATCAAACCAAATGTTTTCAAAAATTAACATCATGAAATTCATCAAGTCAAATAAAAAAAAACTTTTTTTAAAAAAATATTTTTCAGGTTTGAAATCAAAATTAAATTTCGGATATTTTGAGTAAGAAAAAAGAATTGTATTTTGGTTGCACAATAGTACTTGCAAATCATACAGAAACTCGATAAATGAAATTATGACTTTATTCGGTTTAGCCGATAAAACGAGGTTTGTGACATCATGGCAATAAACCGATCCGATTGGACGGAAGTACGATGCGCAATCGTAAAACGATAACCTTTTATTAAAGCAGATATAAACTCAACTTTTTTTCTTCCATTTTATTATCATTATTATCCTTTCATTTCCCCATCGGGGATTTTTCCCACTCGAATTTTCCGCGACCTTATCAACCTGGCGCCCAAATGATCGCTTGGCGCCCAATTGATAAAGACGATAGAAAAATGTAGGAGAGTAAGTTGAAAAAAACTGGATTAATCCTTGGGGTTGAAAGAAGTAGCTGAGAAGAGAAAGAAAGGGACAAAAAATGTGAAACGCATGATTACGTGCGATCATAAAACAGAAGTTAATGCCTGCACGTCTTCCTGAGTTAGGAAGTGGGACGAGGACAGGGTACACAAAACGACTATAAAATTGTGCGCGCCTTTCTCAACTGAATCAGGGTCCAAGGACAGCGAGGTTTTGCTTCGGATTGAAAAATACAAATGACAGATATTAGGAGAGACGGCGGTGGCGCCCTCTCTGTTTTCGTGTCATTTTTGCGTGACGCTCGCGCGACAATGGCGTGCGAGATTGCGAGGCATTCCAGGCATGTCGCACTGCATAATTAAACGCACAATTTAACTCGGAATTGAGGACTCGAATGCACCGAGCGAATCGTCTCTCTTTCGACTTAATTGAAGAAAATATACAGCTCAAGTACGTCTGTTTCGCTGTCTAACTTATGTGTACACTATGTTAATTATTGTCATTCTGCGTACGTACGTTCAATCCATTGTAGACGCCACGTAAATCGTCCCTGCTCAGGCTTCTGTTTTGTTTTCTTCACGATAACTAAACTTGTATTTTCTCTCTCTTTCTCTTTCTATCTCGCTCTTGCCTCAACCTTTATTCAAATATTTCAAATTGTGAAAAGATTTACCTACTATATTATTCATCATTACTTTGTACATTACGAAAAAAAAATACTACTTACAAATTCCCTCACCCACACTTTTGTTAACATCTTTGAACTTGTGTATTTAATGGACAAAAAAATACGTTTAAAATTGCGATTAAAAATTGTCCGAGAGTCATAAATCCAAGGATAATTTGTTGAATTATGCACGAAGGAAAAAGTTGTGTCAGAAAAGCTTGTTATTATGCTTAAGATGTGGTATCACGTTTAGTGATTATAAAATTACCATACCGGGATACATTATTCTTTTTTTTTTTTTGTTTCTCCTCACGATCGAAACTAGTTGAGTTTTATGACTATCATTATTGCGTTTGTCATTGTGCATCCAAACGATAAGCAAAGTGATGCTCTTTTTATATTTGCTCACAATACTTGTTTCACGTTGAAACGATTTTGGAAAATTTTGCCTTTTCCTAACTTATTACTTTATCTTTTTAATTTTCACAACATGTCATGGATTCTATCAGTATCTTTTTTTTTTACAGCTGCAGTACTTATCTTTTCAATTGCCTATCATTTTCGAACTCGACGTTCAAAGACAAAAAAGAACGGCAAAGGAATGAAAGTGCCTGAAAAGCATTTCTTTAATGCGAGAACAAAAAATATAGAAAGAAAAGGGAGTGAACGAAAAGAAGAAGCAAATTTTGATGCATCAGAAGGATGAACAAAAAGCAATAACACTATTTTGTATGCTCGCGTAAGACAAATGCTTGTTATTATACTGTAACTTTATTTTTATCGACACGAAAACTGGAGGGACAAAATTAGCTCTGTATCTGTTTCAATGTAGTCATAAAAAGTGGCATCTTTGCAAGCGAGATACACTACATCATTTTTGTCATTGTCATAAACGAGGTTGGAAAACATGAACATGGGGGAAGCAGAGAAAAAGGGAGGGCGAAAGAAAAAAAAGAAAGAAAAAAAAAGAAAGAAAAAAAAAGAAAGAAAAAAAGAAAGAAAAAAGAAAGAAAAGAGAGAGAGAGACTGAGGTCGCGTCTGGTGCTTGAAATCCTACGGAGCGATTCGGCGTCTCATGGGGCATGCAGAGAGTGACGATGGAAGCGATGAACGCGTTATCGATCGGGCGCCGGAGGCGCCGAGCGTGAGATGAGAATAACTCCGCCATTTTGAAAAGCGTGGAACCCGCAAGTGAAAATTCATACACCCACTTTATGGGTTGGTATGAATTCAGAGGCAAACACGCATCCATCTGTCAGCCCGCAATATTAATACGTCAAATGAAGTGACGCATTTCAATGGCACCATTTTTGCCGTTCATGTCGTGTCTCCCTCGCTACTTTCCGATTGATGCAATTTATCGCGCCGAATAAATGATCCAACGTTTATTCGCCGGTTATGAAAATAACTAATAACGTGTGTTCCTTTTTATTCCGACCATCTCTCATCGTGGGGTGATTGGTACTTTTTTTGGCCTTTTTTTTGGTTGGTTGATTTATAAAATTTTTTTTGTCTTATACTAGAAAAATGATATTATCAATTTATGTCATTATTTGGAATTAGATTTCTCTGATATTTTATAATGATCTGTTTATTTTTAGTAATTGTTTGATATTGATTTGATTTGTTTACTTTGGATTTAATTTTTTGAATGAAATGAACGAGTTCAGATATTGTGGATTAAGTAACAAAAAAGTTGAAAGCTTTTTGTTTGGAAATGTTCGAAACATGTTAAATAGATGATTAAATGAGAGCTAAAATCACATCCAACATTTCATATCATTTTATCAAACACACAAATCGCGTAATTCTACGTTTCATCTTGTGAATAAGTTGGAAAATGTTTGAATACGAGATGGATATAGTCGCTTTTTAGCTCGCAGCAAAACGGGAACGCGCGCAAGTAGCTTTTCATCACAAAAAAAAAAACTTTCATTTCATCTCTCTCTAGGCAACATTTAATTCACCAAAAACATATTAGTCGGGGATGAAAGAAAAAGCCTGCGAGAGACTTCAGCCAATATAATGACGAACGTTATTAAAATCTGTCCGATATAGCTCACATGAATGATTTTTTTTTTCATCGCGCTTTCGTAACGGTACACTCGGTAACTCACTTCCCTTTCGTCTTTTTACGACCGTTCAAGTTCTCGCGATCGCTAAACAATGCTTCTTTCGCGCTTTGCACATTTTCATAGTTTAACGCTCTCTTTAAAATTTTAATCACAGTCGTAATGGAATTTCTTTTTCAAGAAATTCAAACTATTTTTAGCGAGTATTTCAACTCAATTTCACAATTCATTGAGAAAGAAAATTTATCCTTTTTTTTTAATGGCCGAGAACGTTTTATGAATAAAATCCACTAGCTTGTCCGGCTATATATTTTCTTCCTGCTTTGGTATTTATTATTTTTAATTAAACGCGAACGTCTGATTTGATTGCGTAATCGCGACTATTTGATTTGCATAAGACGCTTAAAAGCGGGCTCGAAGAAGGAGCCCATAAAAAAGAAATTTTATTAAACAAAGTGTTATTGTGACTCACGCTATGCACCACTGTGCTTTGATTTAACTGTAAACGGCTTAAGAGGGCTTACCTGTAACAAAAAGAAATGATGATTTGAGATAACAAGTTCAACAAGTTTACTCTGTTTACTTACACTAAATTTGTTCTTAAACTTATTTTCTACGTTCGGCTTGAAACAGACAATTTTGCTCGTGACATTCATCCGAACATTCAACACAACAAACAAAACATCAACCTCTGCACGTATTTTTCAGCCATAAAATTTTAGTTCGCGCTATAAAAGTGCAATTCGATTGTAAAAATGAATTACGTTCTAAAATTTTGATTTCGTTCAACAATTTTATATAATCCATCTTTAAAATATGTAACAACGTGAAAAGTTAAGATTTTCTTGTTTCAATTACAGTTGAAAAATGGAAAATAAAACTAAACAGCGTTTTTAAATGAAAAAAACGAAATGAACAATTTTGTCTGAAGGATTGAGACAAATGAAGATAAAAATATTCGAAATGATGTTGAATAGAAGTAAATATGAAAAATGAGATTGAAGTAGAATTTGTGAGTTACAAATAGATGGAAAATATGTCGGGATATTTGGCTGTGCGCGCAAATCATACGCGTTATATTGACCTACATTTATTTTTATGTGCTTGCCGATTCTGAAATATAACTGTTATCGGGACAGTTGTTTTTTTTTCTTTATAACATTCGATTACGTTCGGCGAGATAATAAATAACTATATTGATTTTGTATTTACGTGTTCAATATGAATGAAACATTTCGCTCCGAGAACCATGTCAATATTACGTAACCGAGCTGAGAGAGAATAAAGTCGTTAATTTGCGATTGAGTTTGCTCTGTTTAACATCAATCGTATTTTTATTATGATTGAACCTACTGATTCACATTTTACAATTCGATTTTGAGTAGCTGCAAAATTGTTTCATTCACATTTAATAAATTATCCACACACAAGTACATTTTTTGTCTCATAAAACCTACTCAGTAACAAAGTTTTCACTTATTTTCAATTGATTATTTTCTTTTAAGTTTTTTTTTAATAATCCAAATTGAGTGAAACATTATTTATAGAGTTAGTGACAAGATTGGAAAGAGAGAGAGAGAGAGAGAGAGAAAGGGAAGTAGTAGTTGAAAAGAGTTATGATGATATTGGGAAGGCACGAACCAAAACGAAGATAGAAGAGGCGAGGCAATTACAGAGACGAGGCATTTCCGAGTGTGCACTCGTGCTCGGATGCACTCACGTAGAGCGCAGCCGGGCAAACGGACGTGTACACGTCCGAGGGTTCGCGTGTCCTCGTCTGGCACGAGTCGAGGCACACTGCTTCCGTCCTCGTTTTGCGAGCGCGCCGCTACAGTTAAAGCGTGTGACAGAAGTTCGCCAACGCGCATTGCATTAACGCGATTCAAATATAGGTGTTTGGCAACCAAGCAAAACATTCCGCTGTGATACATTGTTTCACGCGAAACCTCATGCAGCTGTCTTCAAATCTAAATTCCTATCTTTTCACTGCATCTATAAAATGCGTGGAAAATTTTTGATTTAATGACATACGCTATGCAGTCAAACACAATTCAACTATCTTTTAAACAAACGTTTTATACAGTACAATACAATCTCAAATTACATTTTCACTGGGAATTTACATTTTGCGTTACGTACTTTCAATTTATTTACTTACTATAAAGTTTTATTGTACGTGTATAAATGTTGACTGCTTAATTACGTTTTATATTTAAAATTCATGTGTCATTACAGTATGTTAAATTTTTTTCCAGAGGAATAAAATAAATAAATGTTGAGTTCAATTTCAAAATGTGTAATGCGAGTTCACATTCCGGTGTACTGTAAAATGTGAAACGTCATTTTCGTTTTTACTCCGGGAGTGAAACTGAGATGATTAATTGAAGAACAGCGATAAATTTGTTGATACATCGATATTAAAAAAAAAAAAAAAAACGCTGAACATAAACGTGTGTTAAGTTGATGTTTATGGCTTCGTGAAATTCGATATGTGGAATGCAAAAAAAGGTGGCTCGTTATGGTCAATGAATTTTACTGCTTCATTATTTTGCTCGTAACAACAATTTTGCGCGAAACATCCTTACTTTGAATTGCAAAACGCAAACGATATTTTATACGAATTCCCGCGGCTTTACAATATACAATCTTTTCGCTTTTTCCCCCGCAATATATTTATTTCTCTAACTGTAAACCGTTTCTCGTACCAACTCTATTACTGCGCAAAATAACTTTCAGATATTAAATAAAGCCGAACCCACTCCGAGATAAGATTTACAACGACGATAAGCGACTCAATAGCGAGCAGCCGAGTCAATAAAGCCCTGAAAACCCGACGAAAATTGGCCACTTCATTTTTCAAGCCAAGCCCTCATCTCCTTAATATATCATCCGACATATAAAACACATGTTTCAACTGACCGGTCGTTTAAAACGTGAAGAATCAAAAGAGAGACAGAGAGAGAGAAAGAGAAAAAAAGGACAGAAAACACGGTCGATCGCTCGACTTGGCCGCCATTTTGAACAACCGTGGCCCGCCGAGAGATAATATTCTTTTCCCTCGTCGAACAATGTTGTTCACATTTCCATGACCTGCACGATGAGCTACTGCATGTTACAGATTTCAAGTATTTTTCAGAAAAGAAGGGACAATCGAAATCGACCTTTTCATGATCGAACATCTTTTATTTAAATTAGAATGAGTTATGGATATTTGAAATGAAAATAAAATTGAATTTTATTCAAACTTTTATATATTGTATTTATATATTGTCATTGATATTGTTCTTTATGTTTCAGTATTGAATAGTTTTTATTTGCATTATTGAAAAAGTGTATCGCGTTGAAGTATCGTGACAATAGAGATGGTATGCATGCTCCGCTTAAAATGACGTTTTTCACAGTGGAATTTGAGTGAAACGTCTAAATAAAATCATAGAAATTGTACAACATGAGTTGAGTACAAGTTTTCAGATAAGATATATGCGACGGATCTCAAATGACTCCCAAAAATATCAACTTGTAAATGTAAATATTAAATCTACCGTAATAAATTTTATAAACACAAGTTGTAAAATAATATTATTTCAATTACAAATTAAACAAATAAATATCGTTCAGCATTGACTATACAAATTTGGTGTAATATATTTCCAGTATTTTTTTTATTTATCTGTTTAATCCAAAATAAACAGTGAATGCTAATTATGTAAACGAAGAATGAAATGCATGAAAAAAAAGAATTTGAATTCTGAATAAAATTAACAGTTTTTTTAAGCTCGAAAAACTGATTACTCTCCGGATAAAAACAGACGGGAAAAAAAGAAAAGTGTTCCATGAGTCACAAAATTTTCCTACAAAGCATAACCCCGACCCGAATACTAAAAGAAAAAATTCCTAGAATTTTGACGGTTCATTTAACGATACCAAAACAGGGTACCTCAAAATTTTCACGGTAAATGTTAAGCTCATTCATAAAAATATATTGTAACAAATTTTTTGACCATCGATTATCGACAATACGATTTCACGCTTGCATAAAATTCACATGCGGTGTGATTAACAACAAATTTTACTGTCATCCTAATTATACAATTGTTTTAATTTTTACATTACATAATAAATGATATGTATCATGTATTATGAATCAACCTTTTGGTTCATTTTTTCATGGAAATATTTTAATTTCGAAGATGCAATCAGATTTGATATTTTGTTATGCAAACTGGGATAAATAGGAGATTGATTTTTGTGTTTCCATTTTCCGATACAACCACGTACACCAAGTGAAAAGTCAAGTGATAAATGGTATCGAAAATATTATCTCTCGGGCGCAAGCTGGTTAAACAAAAACGGCGAGATTGATTTCCGTTCTAATTCAGATGTCTAATCTAAATTCGACGATGAAACGTCGATTAACTTCTTATCTCGAGTGTATAATTAAATTATGCCGTATCGCGCTTTATCTAGTGTGACCTATAAAAAACATGTACTAATCGTCGATTAATAAACGTGACTGCTCACAGTCATTAAGATCCATTATAAAGACGAACAGCCATTCGCACGACATACTTTCCGCGAATTATTCAACGTGATTGATATTGTTTGCAGGGACAATTATTTCGTGTCCCGACAACTCGATCGCGCAGAAACTTTTAATTTATTTATTGTCCGTCGTAAATTTCATGTTCATCAACTCGTTCAATTTTGAAAACTTTTTTTTCACCTTCATGCAACTCTATCTCGAAAATTCATCAATTTCACTCTGACACAACAACCACAAATTGTATCGAATTCAATTATTCATCGTTATTACAACATTTTCAGTACAAAAATACAATACAAAAATAATACAAAAATAATTGAATTTTCAAAGTGAGATCAATTTTCTTTTTATCCGGACCATTTTTTTCATTTGTAAATTTGTTAAAAATTGAAGGAAAACATTTGTTTGTTCTTTTAGTTGTGACGTTTTATTAAATTTCGTCACATATTGTTCTTAAACTAACAATGAGTTCTCGAGACGTTAAAATTAGCCATTGTTGAGACGTAACGAAGGAAGTCTGAAAGGTAGATGGCGTTGGTTTAACGATCGTAATAACTTATTTCGTAAAACGTTGACAGTAATAATTTGTGTAAAGACGTAAACTCACAGCGAAAACACACAAGATGTTGCATTTAAAACGCATCATTAGTCTCTCCGCCGGAGACTATTAACATCCACTTTCACGAGTTGAGCCGCAAAGATGATATAATGTAAATAATTAATGCATGACATGAAATTACAATAAACCTTTGAATCGGTTTTTATTTTTCATTCAATTTCACGACCACCATTCATATTTTAAATAACTGTTTGTAATATAATCTTCACATTTCATATTCATTTTCATTTTGATTTAATTGACTGATTTTAATCCAAAAATGTTTTAGTATTCTGTACAATACTAAAGTTTTATAATAATATTGTAATGTCACGTTTTCTCTGTTAATTCCAGTTTAAAAATGGGAAATAACATATATTTCAACACATTTCATTTTCCTTACTCAGATAAAATAAATAATGTTTCGTGCAAAATTTAACATTTTAATATGTTATAATTTTTTTTGCAAAATTACACGTGTACAAGAAAGTTTTACACAAAGATTATATCAATTTTATCTTTTTTATTTTCCGCTTGATAGACGGAAAAAAGGTATTGGAATTTTACTCGCTCTGTGTACAAGTATTTTTCATACAATTTCCAAGTAAACTTCATTTCATTTACTAAGAAAATTTACTTGCTATAATGTAATTGAGTTTTACTTGTGGCAAATAACATTCTTACTTTTTCTTTGGTATTATAGCCTGATTTTTTGTTCAAAAAGATTTAAATCTCATTACTGTCACTGTTGCCAAAGTTTCAATGATGAGTTACATCACGCATTGTCAAATAATAAATTGCTATATGTAAATTTGGAAAATTGGATAACGTGTATGAAAAAAAAAAAAAAAAAATGATTGTATGGACAAGCCGTAAAATCGTTTGTTGAGTTTGGCCAAACAATGGTGTTTTTTGTGGCCATTTTGAATCTGTAAGCGGCAGCTCTGCTTCTATAACTGTCATCCTCGACATAAATGAGTGGAGAATTTCATGTCTGCGTGCGTAGAATAATGTACCAATGTCCGTGAGACATTCACAATGGCGACAGCCAGCATTCATAGCGGTAGACACAATTTATTAGCCCAAGAAGCATCTTAATCGCGCAACACGAGCAGAGGCCTGTTATGTCGTTCTGTTCAACAGTTTTATATAAACGACGCCTCGAAAATTGACATTTTCATCAATTCCTCATCAAAAACTTTGTTTTAATTGAAAATTAATATTCATACAACTCTTTTTATTTCAATGCCAAGCTGGAATTTGCGCACTTAATAACCAACAAGTTCACACGACCATTTTTTGCTTAATGTTTTCCTTCGTACTATAACTGATATGGTACGATATATATAATTACTTTATAATTAAATTACAGCACAATTAAAAATGTAACCGGTTTTAATTGTTATATTTTAATTTATAATAAAATAAAATACTATTTTGAATTGTAAAATTACTGTGAAACTTGAGAGTATCTAAAAAAGACTAATGTGAAAAAAAAAAAAAAAAAAAATCTCAAGATCCGCGTGAAACGAGAAACAGAGCCATAATAGGCTCGGCGCGCATTTCAAAGACCAATTTTTCGTTCCGTGTGTGAGTGTTTATAGCGATAAGGAAATGTGCATTAATGTAATCGAATGCATTATTCACGAGCGTAAATAATGATTTTGTAATCTGCATTTGTCACCACTTCATATTTCCAGCCGAGTCTCATGAAAGTCGACACTTGCCGCGCGAAAACTTCGAAACCATTTCCACGAACGTGATTCACCATTTCACACTTCAATTGCTGACCTGCAAATTTGACTTTTATCGATAATCAATTTTTCTCAGAAGAAATGGAAACGGGATCACTTTTTTATTTTCAATCAACTTTTAATTATGTCAAAAATGTGTTTAATTTTTTTTCCAATCTATTTCTATTTTCTAATTTGTTTTTTTCACAATATTTTACGATTTATTTCTTAGTTTGCGATATCAAAGCTGGCTTACACAGGCGAATCGATTACGACGATGATGGCCTATGCAAATCTATTGCCATTTCGACCTATTTCAGATTTTCGCTTTTTCGTGTTATACTGGTTCATGCAAATAATTCACTGAGATATGTGTGCTTTTGTTGTTTCATGGTTTTGTGTTTTCCGTCACGGAACGAGAAAACATTCTCCGAGATGAAACGCAGAAATTGCTTTGCCGATTGCTCGGGCGTACAAAAAAATATTTCAGCGCGACATTTTCTCTTAATAAAAACATTCCCTCTAACATCTCACGAGCACTTTTTTTTCTATCACAATGTGTTGAATTAAAATTCATTCACGCTGTGATAATAAAACAGCATCCTCATAAATTCGAGAGTACCTTTTTACAGACAAAATATTTACAAGAAAATATTTCTCCTTTTCCTTTCTCTGGCAATTGTAGATCGGCCACTAAAAAGCAACTATAAAATTTGCCCTGCCTAAGCGGTCACTTATGAGTGGAACATAAATTCACTCAGTTTTCACACCTTTTTACAATGTAAACATTCGTGCGTTTATTTTTATCTAGCTTATCATGAGTAACGCGATAAGATTATTGATTTATTGTCATAATATCGATGAATATAATAACAAGGAGATAAAAAAAAAAGGAAAAATTGCATGATGGCTACTTGATAATGAGTAACATGTTCTTGCATCTTTCTCTGTCTCTATTGCAAGTAACTTGTGTTTGATCGACAAAGTTTAAGAGCATTGATTAGACGCTTAAATCACTTGGCAATAATTCACGTCAAAGTATCCTTAGCGATACAAGACCGCAAAAAGAAATAACGCAGCGCAGAAGAACTCGAAAGCACGTTCTCGGCGAACACCGTTGCTTTTATTAACCGACGAGTTCTGGAAAGTAGTTCACCTTGGTCGCTGGCATCCGTTAACGTTTGCTCGTCATTTTCAGTCTAATGATAAAGCCCACGAATTCTCTCAACACTGATATTCTTCCTTGTCAACTGGTTCAACTTTTTCACCGATTTGTAATCCAATGATTCACTCGTTGTATTCGTTTTATTACCTTACAGCGAAAGAGAGAGAGAGAGAGACAGAGAATGAAGAGAGATAAAAGATGAACTGCAAAAAATCGCTCTTGACAGACGTCTCAAATTAAGGCATTTTCTGAAAACAGTTTTTTTTTTTTTCGTAATTTATGATAATCTGAGGTGAATCAATTAATTTTAAGAACCATATTTTGGGTCAAAAACAGACAAATTTCTGGCCAAAAAACTTTAAACTTTTTTTTTTTTTTTTTTTTTTTTTTTTCGACAAAATTTAAATTTAAACAGAGTTTGTTTCTCAATTTTTGACGTTTCATAATGTAATTGAAAACATTGAATAATAATTTTTTATGGGACATGAATCATCTTATTTTTACATTCTTTTGATTTAAAAATAACGTTTCAAAAAATTCGTTAAAAAAACCTTTGGCAAATTGACTTCAAGAAAATTTGTGTTTTATGAATGTTTTTATTGGCCTCATCTTTTTAGGGTGTTAAATCACAAATTATATACCGCGTTTTGACATATTAAGGTTGATTGAAATTCGTTTTTTATACGAATTATGATCGTGTCTAACAATTGTGAGTTTATTACAACCCAACACGATAGCGTGATGACGGAAAAGCGACCGAGAAAGTTATGAATTTGTAATCGAATAATTACATTGTGAATAACATATAATCTGATTATAACTGATAACGTATAATTCTGACTATGTGATTTATGACTGAATCATTTGTCGTTGAAATGCAAATTGCTTTCCCCCCTACCATTTTACTTGTTACAAACAATGTTTTTTGTTTTTTAACTTGTCACACTCAACCGGCCCAAGCGTTCGAAAAATTCCAAAATTTTCGGAATTCTCTCATTAAATTTTTCCTCCACATTTTTGTCGATAGAAATGCACTCAAACTGCGGAGCTGAAATATCGCCGACCGTTGGAAAGGGGGAAAAGAGTTAGGCCGGTATACATGTATATGTTCACACTCACACGCATACGCTCAGACACGTGAACGTGCATGCGCCAGCGGTCGGTGTTGGATTTTAAATTGCAGTACTTGGTGGCACGAACGGATGCGGCATTTGTTGGCGCTGTTTTTTATGCGCCTTGCGTTAAGAATATGTACAAGTGCAAAAGATGAGACTCGTGTCCCGGCGAAAGAGACACGATAAATGACACGCAACGGAAACCAATGGAGCTTCGAAAACAAAGACCAACGCCGCGAGAATAAACCGAATGACGAATGCATGACAATTATATCGATACACATTTGTCTTCAACGCGCCATATGTTCTACTTCGTGTATACATCGCGATCGAATTAAATTTTTTTTGCACATTAAAAAGACAGCTTGACTGGCTTTTTATAATCGATAAAAGAGAATTTGAAAAAAAATGAAATAAGAAAATCATCGTTTTTTTTTTTTTTTTTTAATTAAGATTGATTATGTAAGATAAATTTGCTGATAAACAATGTAATTTGTATGGGCCAATGAAAAAGGTGAATTATAAACTTTTTGATCTAAAAGTTCACCGTCAATACCGACAAACTAATTAGAAATAATAAATAATACTTAAGACAATTATTAACGGCAACAAAGTACGATCACGAACCGTCATGTCATTGAGTGTCACGTAAAAACGGAAGTGAAACGTCAGATGTAACCGTGTGATTAATACGGGCGTATGTTAAGGTGGTTCTAGAAGTGAAAAATGTCAGGATTACATGAAATACTGAACAAATGACTTTCGACATTCTTTTGCAATTTGCAAAATAAAAAGAAATTATTGAACATCTAAAAATGGAGGTATTTTATTTAAATTTGGAATACATAGATATAAGGTCAAATTACCCCATGCATGGGATAATTGACTCTTAAACTGATATTTCTAATAAACAAACATTTTTTACACAAAAATGCGCATAAAATAAGTACTAAAATTAAAAAAAATGAGACGTAAACATTTTAAAGATGTACTAATTGCTATTTGAAAAATGTTATTTTAATTGTCTAGTCACATTAAACTATTCGATTGAAAAATTTTGAATGATGTTTTGCAATGGCACAGAAACGAAACGCAATCAATAGAAAGAGAGGAATGCTGAATGTAAAATATATTTTGTTGTGAACGAAGCTTTAGGCGATAAGCAATGTGAAACTCAAACGATAGATACAAAGTGCAAAGAATTACTGGTTGATTAATCTTTTCAAATGAGGCATGTTCGAATATCATTTGACAATTGACTTGTCACAAAAATAACCGATGCACATTATTACAATCGGCGACGTAGCTTTGTATCGCCAAGTGCTAAACACGCCAATTAAGACCCGTTACTTAATGGCAAACTAGTTTATGATTAAGTGAAATTGATACTTAATCGTAACCTCGGCGAATTAAAATTTAATTAACGGCTGATTAATACTTGCAATGATATATTAACGGTGAACACACTTAACATTCAACCTAACTACTTCCTTTTCCCTTGTGTGTATCCTCTTAACAAAATGAGTCATTAGCTGTAACTCCACTTTCCGGCTCGAGCGTTAAAAAAAAAACGATAATCCACGTTTATTCATCGCGCTAATAAAATGATAAATAATACACGATACAAATTTAATAAACTTTCATTACACAAAATCTTTTCACCTTTTTTACGATTTATTCATTATTATTGTTGTATACTTTTTATTAATCCGTGTCATTTTTTTATAAGTGTTTAACGGAGTGTTATAAAAGAAAGACCGTCGATTTGTTAGTTTAATCTTGCTGTAATAATATTATGTTCGTTATTATAGGTTTGATAAGAATCGTAGTTAATGATCGAAATGTAGTCATGTAATTAGAATGCTCGAACGCATAGGATCCCACGTCTGGATACGACTGTGTTTGCGCGCACACACTAGTACGCGCTCGAGCGTAGATAAAATGTTAATGACGGCACTAAAAATCATTCGAAACATGTTAACGAATAATTTGTTTTTATCTTTTTCGAGGAACTAACATTTTTCCAACGTTTTTAACATCCGCGCGGATTTGTTTCTTTAGCTGATTTTGTAACGGCAATTATGCACCTTTTTGTATCTCTCTCAGGACAATGTTTGCTGTCTTATTTATCTATCGGGGTTCCGCAATTAAACTGTGCGAAAAATTAATTTCAACGCGCCTTCGAAAAAACATTGAATATATCGTTACTTCCTTATACATTTCATGTTATTCTAATGATTTAATAAATAATTAATAACTAATGAAAGTATATAAACATTCCATTCGCTTTTTTTAAATATTTATTATATCGTTTCATTTGATGAAACATTTTTTTCAGAGGAACTTTGTTACTTCTTTTTAAAGTAATTTCGTTATTACTAATTATTCCAGCCCATTTATTCATCAATTTAGAATTGATAATTAATTAAATACCAATATCGTTGAACAAACAATTACAAATGTAGATATTTGAGCTATGCATGTCTGACTGTGAGCGAATATGCGCTCAATGGTATCAATTATTTTATACACCAACGTTACGAACAGTGTTATCATCATTAAATAAATAATTCATAACACGTTAGATAAAAAAAAACAGAAATCAAACTACGCAAAAGAGAATATAACTATAGTTTGAATCTAATTGTTGATGATTCTATTTTATGACAGAGAACAAAATATCATTACTCATTTTAAAAAGTTTTAGAAAAAAAATTATTCTCAGATTGCAAAAGAAAAAAGTTTATAATTAATTTATTCGAGCTATAGGTGAGCATATAACAAACGCCCGATTATCGTTCATAACAGTAAATTCATAGTCTTTGATTCATAATTCATAACATGTTTTTTACCTCGATGCCACGACATAAATACATCAATTCTTATTTCGTCTCGATATTTTGCATTGACACTTTATTACAACATTGTGATATTGTATAATTAGGTTTATCTGGTTGTTTTTCATCCGACAATCACTGGGATTTGCACGACAGTAAAATAATGATCGCACAATGAAAGTACGGAAAAGGAAAAATCATTGCAAAAATAATGAAAAATCGTTATAAATTATTCATCGTTATTTCAACAGAGTTTCAGAGTCAAAGAAGATGAACGGCGCGTATAATAAATTTTCTGCATTCGGTCCGAGTTTTTTTTCGTGCAGTCGTTAATCAGGATTTAAATTTCACTGACAAAATTGAGTAAATTATTTCTATTTGTTGTTAACATTTGCAATTTAGATTATAAATAATTAACAGTTGTTTAAGCCGAATTATAGAACGATTTATTATGAAAAACAAAATAAACGGAGTTTAAACACGGCATCGCATTGTGACGAAAGATAAGACTGAGAGCAGATGATAGAGATACGAGAGAAGGAGAAAGAGGAACGGTGAAGAGTCGGCATGTAAAACGCGGCATAAAAAAAGAGCACAGATGAATGGCGAAAGATATAAAGTGAGAAATGTAAAGGCAAAGCGCAAAGGGTTGGGAGCTTTGAGAGCTGAAAGAAGTAATCAGAAGAAATAAACCAAATTGATTGATTGATTGATCGCAAGGCTTAGTAACATTTAAGTAAGCAACTGGGAATAAAAACTATGATGAGACAGAGACGATTGATTGGTTGGTTTATTTTTACTTTCACGACGTTTTACATAATTTTTCAAATATGTCCTCTCATTTTTATATTCATAGATTTAGTTTCTTCAGCGCGCCGTGCTTATCGAACGGATGTTTCTAAATTATTCATCGGTCGTGTACACATTTAACGCTTCTTTCGCTTCTGTCATTATTTGATATCAAAGTTCAACCCTTCAGCCAACGTATAAATAAATATGTTCAACTTATAATATAGTCTTGCTAATCGCCATAAATAGTACGTCCCATGTGTTTGATTTATTGATGTGTAAATGTCGAGCTGTGACTCACAACCTAACCATTTTCTCTGTGACTTTTTTATATCAGAGTTGTATTCTTTTCTTCTGTTTATAGTTGATTGTCGATGAAGGAGATTAAACAATTTTTTTGAGATTCCTTGGTACTGAAATTGTTCTTGCTGCTACAAATTTATATTTTAGCAAAATGAAGGTTCTTATTACCTTAAATTAAATTACGAACTCTATTTATACTTTTTCAAGAGTTAAAGAAGTGAATATACTGAAATATAAATGATCCCACAGGGACAAAAATATCCGTACAGATATATGTCGAATTTATATTTGATATATAAATATTGTATATTTTTCGATAAAATTTATATTTATTTTATATTAAATTTATATAAGTTATTGCCGCTTTATAAATAATTTACAAATGAGATATATGAATATATACGAATATTTTTTAAATATATAAAGTATATGTAAAATATATTTTGAACTATATTTTTGTCCGTGTGGGATTATACGTTGCTGACATTTGGAATATTATTTGCAAACTGTGATTAATTACATGAATACTAATCATTGCTTAATTATATCTTAAATTAGAGCATTAGTTGCCAGTTATTATCTTTCAAATAAAAAAAAACTTTGATAACAGTAGTTCCGTGCTTCAAGTCAATTTTTAGGCAAAGTATATTTGGTCTCATAAATGTTCTCTCTTCTATCCAGCCAAAATAATGTTCATCAATTTATTATACTTTGAATTCAGTTCATCAAACCAATATTACAAATTTCCAGCTTTTCAATGATATCTCTTGTTCCTGAAGTCTTCAGCTCTCTATCTTTCACGTAAATTATCAATGTCGGCTATCTTCATCAGCAGAACATTGGCCGCTTTCCCTCTCCGTCTTTCCACATTTACCCATCTCTCTCGAACGTATAATCATTGGATGCAAAACAAAGGACGACGTTAGCCGTCTCGAACGTTACATAGAAAGAGACGTAGACTCATACATAATACAAATGAAGGGTGTTAGTAGACTAATAACCCACGTTAAGCTACAATACCAAATGAAGAAAGAGAACCATTTGACAGCGAAACGATAAAGGACGGGAGTAACAGCTATCGCCTCCCTGTTATTATCATTCAACAGGGATGATATATTTAGATGCTATGCAGATCCTACATGCCAAGATATTTTTGTAAATAGGTCCTGCAGGAATTGTCTGACTAAAACCATGATCCAAATTTCAATGTTTGGACAGTGTTTGTGTTTCAAGTATCATTTAAGATTGCGCACAAGTACACTGCTCACA
Source organism: Trissolcus japonicus (assembly GCA_030522925.1). NCBI lineage: Eukaryota > Metazoa > Arthropoda > Insecta > Hymenoptera > Scelionidae > Trissolcus > Trissolcus japonicus. The sequence continues at coordinate 51,564 of JAPYZS010000533.1, forward strand.
GGGACAAAAATATACGTACAAATATATGTCGAATTTATATTTATTATATAAATATTGTATATTTTTTCGATAAAATTTATATTTATTTTACATTATGTAAAATATATTTTGAACTATATTTTTGTCCGTGTGGGTGAGAAACCGAATTCGTAAGAATTCAATTTTCTGAAAAATATAACGTAATTATTACGATATACATCATACTTTCTGCAAATTTTTCGTAGATTTTGCGAATAAATCGTTAGTTGTTACAATAAAATCGTAAGTCTTACGATGTACGTTATTAAAATTTACAATTCTTGCGAATTCGTTTTCTCTGTGTAGGTGGATGTTTCGAGAGTCTTGGTATGAAAAAAATAGGGTATAATAATTGGGGAGAGATCGACGATAAGGCGTGTCGTGATGTGTAAAAGAAACGGAAAGAGCTCGGAAAGGGTGTAAACATTAAGGATAACTTGATCCTACGGTATACAGAATTCTAATCGGATGATTCTAATCAAATATATATGACCCCGAGAATAAAAATGTTTTTTTTGCTTTAAAAAATGTCTGAAAAGTACTACCTTTTCAGTCATTTATCTTTGATTTTAGAATATCTACTCAATACTATTTTATGCAACAGTGAGCCAAAGGAGCAATTACTCCCCGGGGGTGCGGATTTACCCTGGGGTATTTCTTTTCTTGCTCCCTCGTTAAATACAATATTTTTTGCTACAAATAAAAGCAAAAACACAGATTTGGTCCGACTTCAGATGGAGCAGATCTATGTTTTGTATGCTCATGTGGCAACAAACAATTTTATTTATGTTAAAAAAATTGTTCATGGATCGATGAAGAACGCAGCTAATTGCGTGAAAACTTGTGAATGGTAGGACGTAAACATCTTTGAACAAATGTTTGTGGATCGATGAAGAATGCAGCTAATTGCGCAAAAACTTGTGAACTGCAGGACATATGAGCATCTTTCATCAAGTTCCTTCTGTGCCAACGAGGTTTATTTTTAATTCTATTCAGGATGGTTTCGGTGCTAAGAAATATCGTCTTGATCAGGTCACTTCTTTGATTGAGTGGTATTAGGACCGTGACCTATCATTGTTTCAGACGCTGATAGGGTCCGAATGTCTCGAGTTGGTGTTGGGTCACATGGCAGCGCCATTTAAATTTCACCTCTCGGGAAACAAACAAATCTGCGGTAGAGAAATGCGCGAGGGAATGCAACACCTACCATGTTGCGCGAGTGACGAGTCGGGTCGTGCTCGGTGCGGCGCCGGTGAGTTTGCACGGTCGGTTACTGCGGTTTCTGACGTTTCCCGGAATGGATGGTCGCTCGCTCGATCCAGTCATCGGCGACGACGACGACGAAGACGCTCTCTCGTAATCCACCAATGACAGAGAGCGCCGCCCCAGCTCACAACACAACTGTTGTCGCTACTGCTCACTTGAAAACTCAAAAACTCGCAATTCCCATTCTTTTTTCTTGTCGGCACCAACAGCAACAATAACAACAACAGACGAACAAACAAACAATGACGAAGTAAAGATGGATAACCAGCAGCGGGGCACCAGCGCTGAAGACCCGTATCTGTGTAGTAACAAACACAAACACACACACACGAAAACACACTTGTGAAAAGCCGACTGCGAGCAGCAGGAAGATAAGCTCAGCTCGCACACATGGAAGCCGGTTGGACGGTGACACACGTAAACAAGGGCAGTCGGGGTTTCGTGGACACAGTTGGTTTTTGGGGGGCGCGAAAAGCGTGGCTGGCCCCGGGTTTATCACCCGCACACACCCTTTTTCGTTGGCGGCGCTGGGCGCGCGGACGCTTAGCTGCGCGCGCGCTCTCTCTTACACGCGGGCCTCGCACACGGCGCGACAAGGACGGAAGACGCGCGACGGCGAGAGAGAGCGCGCGACTGCGGCGCACTCACACATGCACGCGTGTGCTGTGCGTGCGTGCCGCGGAGAGACGCGCACATGCACGCAGCAGCACGCTTACACGCGCGCACCTACACACCTCACGACGCGCAATTTTGAGTCGAGCGCGCGCGCGCGACCGCGCTCTCGTGGTCGCGTCTTCGCTCTTGCCGACGTATCGCCGTGCTCGTTTGACGAGGCACTTTTTCTCGGCAAGGCTTTATTTTTGCACCAAGCGACAGATTTTCCTTGTGCACAGCGAGACCCTCTCGCACCGAGCTGTTGTGACTTGCACACCAAACTGATGATAACACACAAACTATTAATCCAGCGCGGCTTGTTGCACGGACGCGCGCACTGTACACACCTTCGAGTCAGATCCGCACTGCTCTCTCGCTCGGTCGTGAGCGTTTTTCGCGGCGCCACGATCGACCTTCCTTTGCAACCAATTCGCGCCCAAACTCCGGGGTCACGTTGGCGTTCGGCTTTCAAGCGCGAGATTCGGCGGACGCCGCGGGCAGGCGGATTTGGAACGCGGAACAGCGTGCCTCCCTTGTCACAAAGCACTCATAGCAGAACCGCGCCGCGACACATGGCAAAGGAGCCTCTGCCAGTTCGCCGACAATCGGCCAACATCGGCCGCGCTCGGCCCCCGATCCAGGGACGTACTCGCTGCGTCTCTCGCACATCTCCCCCCGTGTGACGCGATCAAATGCAAAATCCGATTCACTCTCGCGACTGTTGTGACATATTTCCGAGATATTTGAGGTGATTTGTCGCCGCGGCGGGGGCGTCGTTGCGTCTCCCCGACACCCGAAACTCGCTTTTTCTTACGCATCTCTCAGATGCACTTATTTTTATTTCTCTTCTCTTTTTATTTCCTTTTTCATCGCGTTTGATCGCGAGCTTTTCATTTTTACAAGCAGTGTGTTGCTGCTTTCAATTATCCGCATCTTACGCTCTAGGCCGTCTTATTCACTTCGCCTCTTGATAATATTATGAAAACGTTATATTTACTGCCTCTTATTTTCCACTTTCCAGCTTATATCAAACATCTGTACGTCATCTTATTTTCATAAGATCATTATCTTTCAATTTAAATGCAAATCGTTTGGCAAAAATTTTTAAACTTTTTTATGCTAAACTTTATTCAGCTGGCAGGGATTTTTTGTTTATGATGGAACATATGACTTTCCAATTGATCGGCGACACTATTGATATTTATTTTCTTCTTTATTTCTAATAGTAAATTTTAGGCCCCTAAGCGGACTGGAACATTTTTGTCACTTAGGCACCCAGGCTATTTGTTATATAAAAAAATTGGAAAATTGATCCCGTGCGGAAAGGAAGTTGAAATTTAATTACAAGTAAAATGGTCGGGATGACGTAACGAGCAGATGAACACTTTCATAGATGATTCAGGAGTGAAAATTAATTGGATGATATTAATCGTTGCAATAAAAATTTGACGCCCGCATATATATTTTATCGCGCGCAGATTACATTATTTGTTGTAATCTGGTGTGTAAAGAGCGTGAGAATGCGCGGTGAAAGTTTTTAAACATTTTTAGATAATTGTCGATGGAAATTTTAATTGTTTAATTAAACACTGCCTTTGTTTTAAAGCGAACGTTCTTATTTCTTTGCCCTCTTGAAATATTTTATCAACATTAAAATATTTCGTTTCAAAAACACATCACTCAAATGCAAGATAAAATATATAAACAAGTTTATAATAAAAAGTTTCAGAATCAAAACCGTTCTCTTTTCATAATCCAAAACATCTCTGAAGCGATTAAACCGTAACAGTGCCGATAACAAATAACGTTAAATTTCTCGTAAAACTATTTTAATGATAAAAATTTTTCATTTCATAACAGGTGTTTCGTGTTCGACATCAGAGCGTGGAGCGAAAGAGGATAAAAAGCGAGTGTTTGTTTCTGGGTCGATTGTCACATTATGCACGAATGTTAAACGAAAAATAATAGCTATTTTTCGGAGGAAAAAAAGAAAGACAAATACGGCTTGGATTTACACTTTTCTTGTATGTGCGACACGTAAGGATTTAAAGAACATCGGGCTTAATGTATTCTTGTCACGCGATTCGCATGGAAATTATGTTAAAAGCACACGATGCGTAGGCTATATTATATCTTTTATAACGTACATGAAATTCGCAATATATATTCCGCGCTAATAATGGATAACAGCGAGTATCGTTTTCAATTCCAAAAATTGAAAAATATCAAATATTTAAACCCCCTTCACTGCAAACACTTTTTTCTGACAGTCTTTGAATTTAACAAACTTTGTACCTGAAACCGGGGTTTCTCTGAAATTTAGTCTATTCTTACTAAAACATTCTAATTTTGAGATCCGTCATACTTATTATTCAAAGTAACCCAAGTAAAAATTTATATATGGCTCCATTTATGGGGCATATATGGATGCCACTTATGTGCCATACACGGGACATAAATTTCCACATATATGAGGCATAAATGACCACATATATGAGACATAAATGACCACATATAAGAGACATATATGTGACATAAATGACCACATATATGAGGCATATATGGGACATATATGAGGCATATATAGGACATATATGAGGCATAGATGGGACATATATGAGGCATATATGGGACATATATGAGACATATATGGGACATATATGACACATATATGGGACATATATAGCTGCATTATGAACCATATATGACTGCATAAATGGGACATTTATGTGACATATATGCTCTATTTATGCACCCATATATGGTCTATATATGTTCCATGTAAGTGTCAGATATGCCTCATAAATGTATTCATAAATGGGTCATATATGTTGCATAAATGGTCCATATATGTCCTATATATAACATTTTACTTGGAAAATTATTCCGACTGAATTTGAGATGTTTCTTTCAAATAAGCAAAATTGTGACAGCATAAAATGTTCAATGAATTAAAAATGATAAATTTTAAATAATTTCTATACAGCAAATTTATTTTACATTGATTTTACCTGCATCGTCACAATCAACTTGTTCATTTAATCGTTGAATCACAATGACATTGTCCTCTGCATTATATGATTATGTCAATCTGAAGGATCTTACATTTTTTAACTTACTGTCAGAATGTTTATCACTTCAGACTCGTAACGTAAAACGTTCATGTTCTTAAAATTGTGGGACAAAAACCATCTGAATTTCAGATTGGATTTTTTTTCATTCGTGTTTTTTCTCATTAACAAATTATAGACGGAAAATATGACAGATGTAGATACTTTTTGGTGTAACTACTCTCACGACATATTTATCGAGTTGTATTTAGAAATTTAAATGAATATTTGATTAATAACAATGATGTATTTTTTATGAAGATGCAGAAAACAGAGTATCCTTTGAATTATTCAGAATTGCGATTAGCAATTAAAAACAAGCTCAGAATTGTTGATGAATCATGAAAAGTCGTTAATATAACCTAAAATGCATTCAATCTTGACTTTTCTTGAGCATTTGCAATGACTGAGAGGGCCATAAAGTTTATCGATCGCGGTGCTCGGTTTTTCCACCGTGAATAAAAGCTGCATCTGTGCGACCGCTATACACACATCTTGTTTCAAGACACTTTTGATCTAACATGAGCACAATAAAAAGAAATGAAATTCAAGTTATTTATATAGAAAACATTTTCAAAAGAAATTTGCGAGCAAACATTGAACAATGACACAATCAAATATCAATAATTGTACACAACCGCATGTACATCTTGTTTGTAATTTGTAAAATCAAAAATAATAAAGTAACCAAAAGTTGATTTCAACTTTTAAAACTCTGAAATTCGGCTGATTAGATTAGTACAAAAAAAGCAGTTTAAACTGATCAAATTCATGCTATTGTTTGAACAAAGGTATTATCGTGGTTGGAAGTTTGATTGAAAATAGAGCTAAGTTCATGAATTTGTGAGAATAATGATGTCGAAGAGAAGTCTCGATTCAGCTAAACTTTGATTCTAAGCTCGAGGCTCTCTACCTTAGGCACAAGTTCCCAACTCGAGGAGCAGTCTGCGAGCACCGACAAGAACCGATGTTAGCCGACGGCTGACGATGCGACCGTGGCACGTTTTGCCGTCTCTTTCTTTTAGTATTGGCCTCCTTGTCGCACCCACGACACTCAGAAACAAAGGCTGAGATCTCCTTTGCTGCTTTTTGCATCAAGTGTCGTTTATCCTAATCGAAAGTAACAGCAGACAAAAAAAGTAAAAAAAAGTTTCCGACTCCTTTTAATAAATATAAGATCAAAATAAAAAAGGGAACTTTAAAACTTCGATACAATTTCTTCTAAACAGATCAATCATTTCAATTTGTCATTTCCCGTTGGGCGCACGGAACATGAAAAGTAAAGCATTCCGCCTGCTGCATAAGAATTGAGAGACAAAAATGTTGAAATATGAGGATCATCGAGGGATATCAAAGTCAAAGAAAACCAATTGGTTTTGAGGCAATTGTTCGAGCAATGTTATTTTCTACTGACATTAATTCGTACTAAATCGTTCAAAACAATCAGTGTACTTTCTACGGGTCGGCCGTTTCTTGAAACAATACGCTAATGACGTGTAAAAGTTTTACTCGTTAAACTGGCACAGTTTCCGCGTAATCTCAGATGATAATGTACAATTTTCTGAAACGCTGATTGTCCAACGCAATCTCTGTCTCTTTCTCACTCAATATTATCTCCATCTATATTTAAAACATTACACAAACTCAACTATTTTCTACTTGGCGCCCAATTATCATAAGCCGATTTCCTTGCGCCCAACAAAAATTCATTTGTAGTGACAAAAAAATGATTGTTTGTACTTCTGAAAAAAAAAAAATAATAATAAACATATTGGCACGTCATTTTGTAATTGTCACATTGAAAAATAACGCCCTCGTGCTTCTTGTTGGACATCGCCATTTGTCTCTGTCGTTTATGCGTCGCGGTCGAGCGGAGGTTTGTTGGGCTCCCTTTCCGAGGGTAAATCTGAAACATGAAGTGCGTATGCAGCTAGCCTCTGTCCCCCTACTAATAACGGTCTCGCAGATCTTTGCCTTTTCAACGGTTTGCGAGTGGCAACACGCGATCATACAAGTTTCAATATCCGCACATACATGCTCCAAATCGACTCTGAATAAGTGTATAAGAAAAAGAGATCCCAATCAAATTGAATTATTAACGTCACATTATGTATAATAAATTCGTCCCAACTCCTAGATCCAATTTAATGAACTGGAAAATATTGTCCCCCAACTTGTACAAAGAAAAGTTATTGTCTTTTGTTTTATATAAATATATAAATAAAATAGTTGAGATTCGTGAACAAAGTTGGCGAAACAAAATATTGTTCCACAAACGGGATTGTTCTGAAAACGAATTTCTGAAAAATAAAAGTAAATACATCGATGCGATTTGTTGCAAAAAGTATAGACGACATTCAATAAATATCGAATCGAGCGCCAAGCCTGGCCATTTGGCCGGAGTATTCATTTCTAAGAGTGTTATGTAAATTGATTCCGGGCCACATTTTACTAGATAGTGGTAAAGCGCACAAAATTGCTCGATGCTGTTTTATAACCATTATACGTGGCAATAAAAATCCGCGATATCCCCCGATCTCTTTACGACAAATCGGCACGAAAATAAGACACGAAATAAATATCAGAATCAGCCATTGGATTTTTTTCGGAATTGCAATCCGTCGTCTTCTCACTTGAAAAATGGCGATCCCCTCGAAAATGATAAGTCCATTACGCGGTGACACGTCAAGGAAAGAAAAAAGAAAGGAAAAGAAGCAGATAGCGGTAGTTTGCGAGTGAGCGAAACGACGGCTTCCATTATATGTTTGGTATAAAATTTTGTGTGCTCTGAGAGCTGCTCAACATTGTTTCACTGAACTAGTTGCTGGCAACGAGTCGTGACCGCCGACGTTTTATTTCCACCCGCGCGAACTGCCTCCAATACAGTCGGATGCTCAGCTTAATGCTACGCCTCGTTGCATCTGACGTAAGAACAAGTGCGGAGCGACGTACAATGCTTCTAACCAAGTGTTCAGATAAGACGACTTTTTTTTAACTCTACCACCCCCTCCCCTCTGCCGATGGAAAGCCCAGCTTTTTTCCTTAAAACAAGCTTGAAAGGGTAACTTTCTCATAAAAACTCTCCCAAACTACGTTTTTACGATTTTATAGAAAAATATTGAACATAAAAAATCGTTGCGTACAACATTTTAAGGTACTAACTTTTACGAACCTTTTTTCAGCAACTTTTCAACTTGTTAAATTTTTTTTTCAGTTTTGATAGATTTTTTTAAAATGTTTTATCCATCAGAAAAAAAATTTGGCTAAAACAAGTTCAACAAAATCATCAGATAAAAAGAATATCACATAACTCGCTTAAATCGATTAAATCTGTCGTAATTAAATTGTTAGTTTTTTATGAAAAAAATAAGTAAAAATGGTGACCAAAAAAAGTATAGAAAATTCTGTTAAATAATGGGAAGTTATAAGCTGAAAATGATTATCAGCAAAGTTCTAATTTTTGATACAAAGAAAGATCAAAGTTAAAGAAACAAAAATGTATACAAAAATCAGAGTAAAATAAATAATTTGTTGTATACACATAGTTTATACAATATTTGGTGAATCTTCTTTCATATTAGTCATCCAAGACTCAAAAATAACAAGAAAAAATGCTTTGCAACTATCGTAACAATGCTATAAATTTTATAACTACCCAAGCAACAAGAAACATATATGCTGCATAAATGCCACATATATGCTGCATATATAGGATTCGCCATATATGCAAGCATATATGGAATTCACCATATATGCAAGCATACATAGGATTCGCCATATATGCAAGCATATATGGAATTCGCCATTTAGCAAGCATATATGGAATTCGCCATATATGCAAGCATATATGGGATTCGCCATATATACAAGAATATATGCTGCATATATGTTTCATATATGCTGCATAAATGTCGCATATATGTCTACATATATAAAATTTTTGCTTGGGTAGAACAGTTATAACTACAATTTCTTTTACTATTCTAAAACATTAATAATTCTACCAATTATACAAATAAACAATTACTTTATAATCCACTGATTAATTAATTGAAAAATGGACCAATATTCGTCACAAACACGTCGAACCCATGCAATTAGTCGACAGCATTTGAGTATGTGCAGAGGTATAGTGTTGCCGAAACCGTATTTAGTAAAACTATACTTGTGTGCGCCGATGAAGAAACACGTACAGTCCCTTTAAAATTTTTTCTTCTTAACTGGCTCGTAAACCTACGACTAATACACAGATATTATACAGCCAGCCGTTGAAAATTTTTTGAAGCGATTCATCAAAAGAACACGTCCTTAATCGCACCCTACGAGCAGTCCGGCGTAAATTTCACACAACCGGCTTCTCCATGCCAGCAGGTTATGTATGCGAGTCGATTGGAAATCAGCGACGCGATTTGTGTTTGCGTGTGCACACGCGCACGCGTTCACAGACACGTCGAGTTTTCGTCCTTTAATCACGCCTGTGAGGGATTTTAGTTAACGAAGGAAAAAAAAAACTTTTTCTTTCCCCTCGCCAAAAAGTAGAATTGGAAAAAAGAAGGCAACCTTAAAAAAATAAGGTCCTGTAGAAATTACTTGGAACAATCTTTGGCAAGAAAAAATAGCAAAGTATGAAAAACATAACTGAACAAAAAATTGGCAAGGAGGAAGTTGGGAAAATCAAAATATCAAAGATGAACGGGTTCGACTTTTGACAAATTGTTAAGTGAGCGTTGTACGAATGAAAGTCGTAGAGTTTTCAATTAAGTCCTATGAGAGAGGGGCTGCGAAGTTTATGTTGCAGTGATAGTCTCGGACTTGCGCGACAATTCGCCCATTGTCTTTGACCGAGACGATGCGAGAGAACGCTTTGTCAGGTGAAATCCAACGCCGCAGATAAATGAGGTGGTTTGTTCCTTGCGACGTTCCTCCGAACGGCTGCCATTGTCTATTTTCATGTTTTTCTTTCTTCAAAAATGTGTACTACATGACGATTTACTTCCCTCCGTGTTCAGAGGTGAGATTCGTGTAAACACAGCTCTTACCCATGATAAGGTAAACGTACCCTCTACCGTGAGTGTAAGAATATTTGATTTTTTTAAATGAACACGACAATTGCATTATCGAAAATTATGAACAAATAAAAATACCACTCGGTAGATATTTTAATTGGTTACAAATCCATCACACTCGGTGTCCAAAAAACACGGTGTCCCAATTACCGTGCCTTTTTGACATTTTTTTATAGGTTAGGTTCCAAATATTGTCAGTTATTTTTTTTTCATGTATATTTTATTCAAATTTTTTATTTGTAAACTTGTGATGACAAACTTGTTTAACTAAGTACTTGTTCATTTCTTCACTTCATTTAATCTCATTCATGAAAACCAGCGAACATAACTTTAGATGCTCTCCCTACCGTGTTTATTTATTTAAAAATATTTACATCATGTTTTTTACTCACATGAACACATTTTAGTTATACTTAAACTACTACTATTATTGGAATATTTTTTATCAGTTCATTGTTTGATTATAATTATTCTGCAAGTTCATTTTACACTCGTATAGGCCTATTCCATAGCTCCAACTCGCTACTGTAGCGCCATCTCCAAACATGAACTAATGGTGTAGGGCTGAATATAATTTTCGATTTTATAAACTGTAAAATAATAAATAAACCCTATTTCATTTTTAAAAATATTAATATATTTTTGAAAATTTAACATATAAAAATTGTTTCCGAAACATTAATTTTGTGAATAAAATTTTGGCTCTACACCAAAAATTACGATTTTCGCAACGATTATTTACATTTTTATGGCGCTGCAGGCGTTATGAAAAAGGCCTATTTCTTAGATTCAGTGCTAAGAAATCGGGTTTTGACAGGCGACCGATTAGTAGTCCAAACTTTGATCAATTTTTATATTTAAAAAATTTTTTTTTCATATTAACTTAAATCTCAAAACTCACGGTAGTGTGGACAGTCACGATAGGGGGTACATTTACCTTACGTTCATTTTGCAATTTTGTGCAAACTTTTTCCAATTCAAAACGTGTGGTGGTTCAAGTTTTTGAAGATTCGCAACGGGGAGGGAGCGAGAGTTGCATAATGCAAACATGTTGAAACACTTGTCGGGCAAAATGAAATGTTCCCCCAACAGTTTATCTGTGGAACGGCAAACAACCAGCCGACTGTCCAGAGGAAAAGTCCGTCGAACGAGTAATTGATTTCGCATCCCCGGGATGAATTGCATGACGCGACGTACCTACCAATTATAGTAGCTCATTCACGTACGTTTACGTTATTAATAAGGAAATTGTGTGCCCCGGGGCTGTCGACGACCTTGCTTTTTGTACGATCTGTACTCCAATTAGTCACGCCGTCGACTGTTCGCCGACGAGAGCACACTCACCGCATCCACTAAAATACTATTACTCCATCCAGTGCGGTCTAACCCACGCCACGAGATCTACATCGTAAAATACACTGCCGGCTTTGTCACAACCGAGCGGACTTATTGTGCTATCAAGATTCATATTGTTCGCCTGTCCTACGCTTTTTATTCGCTCGGAACAAATTTTTAGATAAATTTCGACTGCAGTTCATTTTAATTTACTTACCGAAAAAAAATTGGTTGTTGCAACAAAAAAACCGGACCATTCATCAGGTGTCAAACATGGTTTGCCTGTAACAAAGAAAAATATGTTTACAAAAACAACCTTTTGTTATTCAAATGACAAAAATGTTTTCAAAAATGTGAACAAATTTTAAAATTGAATTTGTTTCTAATTATAATTTTTATAATTTTACTTTTAAATTCCAGACGAGAGATTGTGTGTATTAATTAATCAAAAATTGATGATCGAAAATTGGCTGGATTCGTTTTCATTAAAAAAACGTTAACTGATTGATTGGACAGGGATTTTAAAGCCAGTCGTGTAAAACGAATCAATACGAATTGTGAATGCGAACGAATTTATGAAATGATTCGTGTCGGCTTTCTTTTTTTGCGTGATTCAGATGATTACAATTTATTTATCAAAGAGACGTCTGTTTGCTTTGTGTTGATGAAGTGAAACGGTGCATGAATTTTGTACACACGAACTTGAAATTAAATACGACCGACCTAAATAGTCACATATCCCAAGTTTCAAACGATAATAAATTTGTCAAATTTCTGCACCGTGTTATAATTTCCGCTCCTGCAACGGAATATCTGATTGCTCTCATGTGTATATTCCAAGAAGACAATTAGATGTCAAGTTTACTAAACTAACAGATGAATCATCCTCAAAATTAATTTCATCATTTTACAACTCCAATTTTCATTTTACTTTTTACTACGAAAAGTAAATTTACACTTTTTATATTCAACTCAATTTCTTTTTATTACATCGACGAGGAATCAACTTGCAATAACGATGAAAATCATTTTCAGTCAAGTGTCAAAGGAAATAAAAAAAATCTCAGCATAATTTATCACGCTGCAATATTTATGAGAAATGAGTATGAACTGTACCGGGGGCGCATGCGCCGCGAACCCAAACACAAATGTTTGTCTTGAAAGGAGTAACGTTATCGAAAACGAGCAAATAACTTCCGAGTTAATTCGACGTTCACTTTCGCTTTCCTGTCAGCATCATTTTGGATAATCACTCTAATCATCTCTCGCGTTTTCTCTCCCGTCTTTCTCGCTCGTGTCGTAATTTCCGTCCTCGGATACGTGATGAGCACATCAGTCCTTTTTACATTTTTTTTTCTTAAATTTGTCCTTATATTTCTTTAGAGACTCGTCTCGAAGCTTTTTATGACAATGAAGTGTTTCTGCAAGAAGACCAAGTGTGAATCACTTTGTGCCCGGGAACTCGGGAAGATGGTACAAGCCACGCCCGCCCGTGATATCGATTTGATGACAGAACATTTTACGGCATAATAAACCAACTATCTTCTACTTGTTCCTAATCTTGAAATAAAATAACGACGCATGAAATTGTTGCTCGTATTAATTTTTTCAATGTTGATAAATAACATAAAGCTTGAAAAATAAAAATAAGATAAAATTTGTCGATTAGAAAGTTAAATTGAACTCAGTTTTTAACGGTAATTAAGTAATTATTAATAGACGCTTAAACAAATTGGGCAAGAAAATATTGAAAAGTACTTGAACATGTAATAAATATTGATAAAACATTTCTTAATATAAGATTGAACACCTTTATGAATAGATATAAATTTTTGTATAAGAATATTTTTACCGCATAAAAAGTTCTGATAATGTTGCAGACTTTAAAAATAATCATAATGTGAATCACACTTTTTATTATGATTCATAATAAAAATATGAAGTCAGACATGACAATAAATGTATCATTTTATTCGAATAATCCATTTCGAAAATCCCGCTCATTGTATCATTTACTTTCCTCCAATTCTTTTATTCCCGAGTCACCCTCTTTTTTGCTTCTTTATCATAAGTATAAGCGTCGAAGCATTTGAATTTCAAATCAACTCTTAAAACAGGGTTGAACTTTTTAATTGTATTTGATCAAAGGTTCCTCTCAATTTTCCAGTCCGATAAAATGTTCCCTCAGTGTTGTCGATGATAAAATCAAAAATAAACCCCCTCCCTGATCCGAGCGACGGGTCAATGAAATTGAAGAGCTGACGCATTAGGTGATTAGTTAGACGATATAAAAATATCAGTACTTCCTTTGTTCCTATCAACAGATATTTTTTTTTGCTAAATCTCACATTACGATGTTTTATCATTACAGAAAATTTGATCCGAGTAAACATATTCTGTCGTATAAAAACTACGTGGGGGGAAAAAATGTTGAATCCGCGCAATGAAAAAAAAAGAGTTAATTTTTTCAGTCTGTCCAATCAAGTCAGACGAGAAAATAGAACGCAGATGACTTTAAAGAGGGAGAAGAAAAAAAGTGATTTTCATCAAGATGTAAATAAAATGATTGAAAAAGAGACTGAAACCCAACCGTGGAGATAAGCGACGGATTCAAAATTAATTTACACGCCCGATCCGGATGGTTGTATAATTAAATCATTAATCAACATTCCCACTGTCTTTCGCCTCTCTGACGACTCAATGATCTCGGATCGAATATTAATTTTTCATGCGCAAATTGCACGGGCCGCGGGCAATAAATCGCGATGGGACCGACTAAACAAATGGTCCCACCGAAAAACTAATTAATGTAAAACTCGGATTTTTTTTGTCCCTCTCTTCTTGGCGATAGAAAGCCGCCGGCAAAAAAAATATGCGATCGTTAAATCGACAGACAGAAGAAACGAGGCTGTTTGTGTGTGCGTGAGCGTGTGATGCAAAATGTGCGACGGAGGTAGTCGCTGGTTCATTGAGAGAGCTCTTTGATATTGACCGCAGGGCGTTATCGACGGCTCAGTCTGACTCTCGACTCGAGGAGAGCGAGCTGCGATCACTGCTTTTCACTTTGAACCTAAATCCGAACTGTACCGACAAGAAAGAATGGATGGGTAGCTCGAGGTCAAAGGTTGGAGGTAATCGTGAACGACGCTCGATCGATCTCTCTCACGATTTGTAGGCGGGAAATAGAATAGCCGTCACATTTTAGACTAAGGTTTACATTTCTATCTCCTTTATCTGATACCCTCGACTGTCGGCCGTGTACCGTCGTCAGAACCACAGCCATAAACACCGTTCTCAAATAGTTTCCTTCTGTTTAGCTTTTCAAATAACTGTTTTCAACTTGGGATAGCTATTTTCAATATTAGTGTTAAATAAACACCATTAAACTCTATCTGTGCTTTGTAAACACTATTCGAGCTTAATTATGCACTAATCAGTATTTACCTTACAACATTAACAGAGGTAGCTTATTAAGAATAATAACATGTATACCAAATTAATAATTCAATCTACAAATCAAATAATTAACATTTATATAAAACGTAAAAATAATAATAATAAAATAATAATCTGAACGTTAAATAAGTGGTTAAATATAGTTTTTTTTTAATTTTATCTAAACCTAGTAAAAAAGATTATATATTGTCCATACATAAAACATATATTAATAATATATTATTTTCAGCAAATCATATATTGACCATGTCTTGACAATATATTTCCTATATATTGACAATATATTTCCTACATATTGACAATATATTTTCAATATATTGACAATATATTTCCTACATATTGACAATATATTTTCAATATATTGACAATATATTGACAATATACATTCAATATATTTTCAATATATTGACAATATATTGACAATATATTTTCAATATATTTGCAATATATTGACAATATATTGACAATATATTTTCAATATATTTGCAATATATTTTTAATATATTTTCAATATATTGGCAATATATTTTCAATATATTTGCAATATATTTTTAATATATTTTCAATATATTGGCAATATATTTTTAATATATTTTCAATATATTGGCAATATATTTTTAATATATTTTCAATATATTGGTAATATATTTTTAATATATTTTCAATATATTGACAATATATTCATATGTTTCATATATGGACAATATATTGGCAATATATTAGCAATTTTCAAAAACAATTAACATCTTGTTCATATATTGTCAATATGTGTTTTATGTATGTACAATATATGATCCTTTTTACTAGGGTTGTAGCAGGATGTTTATACTGAAATTTTGAAATTGTTTCAAATTGAAAAACAAGTGTAAGATAAAAACTAAGTGATCTGGTGGGCGCAAACACTCAATCGCTTGTTGAAGAAAGGTTATAGTAAATCGAAACAGTTTTGAGCTCACAAAATCCATCATCTCGTTATTTCGCTAAGGGAAACAGGTCGTAAACTTTTCATACTTTTCAGTCGCTTTGTTGTAGGCATTACTCGCTGAGTGATATCATTCGTGTCTCCTTTCTCCGTGCAATATCTATTTGCATAGCTCGCGTTCTCACATCGGAAAGCAGACATGTTGCGTGTGTGGGCACACGGAAGACTCGGTGTGTGACGGTATGAATGGAACGGACTGCGCAAGTCCGCGCACTCTTTTTTTTTTCATTTCTCTGCTCTGTTACCCTCTCCCATATCCGGGCACATCTTTTCGCTTTATTTCGTTTGCTCTAACTTGAATTACGATGTGCTTCTCTTCTTGTCTCCACTTGATGATGCCTCCAAGTGGTTTTGCTATCTTTTCAAACTGGTTAACGGCAACTTTGACACGACGAGGACACTGATGGAACGAGACGGAAGATGCCTTTTGTGCAACACCGTGTCTTGTGCTTCTTTTTTGCACCCTACAATTTTTTATCCTTTCCTCTGTCACCGAAACGAGAGGAAAAAAGTTGTTCACAAATCTGCAACCATTTTTTTTTGTTCTTATATTAAAGTATAGTCATATGTATACCAGTTGCACGAACAATTTTGAAATTATTCTATTAATTGTTTTTCACGGTTTGTCGAGCATTTCAACATCTTGAATTTCGGTAGAGTACACGCATATGTCGGTGTTTGTTACGAACTATTACGCCGGTCGGACAACCGTGTGGCTGTACAAACACAACCGAACATGCAGTGTGTGCCTCTTCAATTAATTCCCTGTTGTCCACTGTTTGCAAGTGTTTTCGAAAAATCGAGTCCCAGTTTGTTCATCGCACTTCAGAACGAAATAAAATTCGTGTCCCCTTTTATCATAACTTTCACGTTCATTTTAATTTAAAATCTAAAATACATTTTAAAATACCAAACTATAAAGATCATTTTATACTTCAATTTAAGACCATAAAATCAAATTAGTATACTTTTTCGGATATATTTTAACTAATGCAGCAAAAGAGATCACTTGAGGTCGAAAAACGTGAAAGATGATTCGTCTGGTGCAAAAAAAAGATGATCTGATTTGGGGATATCAACTGGGGAATAAAACAGGGAAGAGGTATATCAGCACGCAAAAGAAAGGCGAGGCAGCCGAGCACGATATGTTTCTGTACCGCTCCAAATTGTTTGTATCTTTGAAAGAGCTGTCCAAGCTATATAGGCAGACCGTGTCAAACATGTTTCTCGTCGAGTTGCGAACTTCCCGGGGGATATGACTGCCGCATATCAGCCGCTCTTTGTCGCTCGGGCTTCTCTCTCAGACTCGCGTTCGTGGCCTCGTTTGCAACGAGCCCCGCTGGCCGTGTAATCGATATTAATGGCATATCAATTCGTAGATATGTTTCGCCGGATAACAGTGATCGTGATTGTCGCCTCCCCCTCCCCCCTCCCTCTTTATCGTAATTTTCTGCGTAATTACAAACCGAACAATCATCTATTTATTATTATATGCAAACGATTTTAGATTCATAATGAAGATGAATGAATGAGATAAATCACTCTTTGAATAACATGAAATTTTGTATTTTGACAATTTTGAAAACCATGTTCCTGGTAAATTTAATTTTTAAAATGTTTAAGGCCCAAACAATGATCGAAAGGGCTTCAATGTCAAATAAAACCTTATGCAAAATGATTAATGTAATTTTAATGCAACAACATCAATTTGTCGAACGGTAAATAACATGTAGCAATGAGCAAATGTGATTACCAGTTAATTAATTGATAGTACGGAAATGAATAGAAGTGGTTGCGAGTTAATATCGCCAAAATGGAAAATTTCGCTCAGGTTCGGTTTGGAGCCGGGATTTTGCGGTCACCGGTTTCACAAGATTACATTTTATTGCCCCAACTGTTACGCTTTAAAATTCATTTACAAAGGAGAAAAACAAAACAAAAAAAGCAGAGAAAAAATGGTTTACAATTACAACGTGTCGAAACGAGTTTATTACTCAAATTTGCGACTTCTCTTCGGGAACGAAATTTCTTCCATTGCTCTCTATCTCTCTCTGTCTCTCAAAATATCGAAGCCGCACGCGAACTTGGCTCGAGTTAATCATATCTCCGCGGCACTCCTGCGTAATTCCGCTTTCATTGCTCCCTATCGATTGCACATTTAAAGTTCATTTTCACTCAATGAATTATTATCATAAAGTTGGAACAATCGATTAACATTTTACTCATTCTCCATGCAATCAATTTTTCATCCGTTCAATTAAATGTGGAATTTATGACGAATTGTGCGGAGGGATAAAATTAAAAAAAAAAAAAAACAAACAAAGTTGGGCGAGGGTTTCACATTTTTGTTCGACTTTTTGTTATAAATTATCGTGAATGCGAAATTGTACGTCAGTGTTGGTTGTTTTGTTGGAAATGTGTAATTATGCCGCGGTTGATTTTGAATATTATGCGTTCGGATATTATATTCTGGAGCCGACAAGCATAACATACATGCAGAATGAGCTTGGCAAATGTCAGTTCGATGTGTAATCTACTATACATACAGCCGAGCGAGGGAAGTATTTCCTTTGCAGCAGCTGCCATTAAGTCAGCAGGAATGAGGTTATTTCATTGGCAACTCGACACAAGTGCATTCGAGGCGATCACCATTTACTTGATAATCGTGATTGCTTCGTGGTTTGCACTGTTCGCAAAATGTATTAGATTTGATAAAGAATCGCTCCATTTTATGCACAAACTTTTCACCAACAAGTTTGAATACATTTTCCCAATTTCTTCACGCATACCAAAATAGGTTCTATAAATATTTTTTTGACAACCCAAGTAAAAATTTATATATGAGTCCATAACTGGGACATATATGAAACATAAATAACTCATATATAGAACATAAATGGGACATTTATGTATTTAAATACATATATGGCCTATATATGGGCTCATTTATGAGACATAAATTCTCCAAATATGGAACCATATATGTGACATTTACGGACCCATATATGTCATTTATGTTCCATTTATGGGCACATATATAAATTTGTACTTGAGAATTTATACAACAATTCAAGTTCACAATTACAAAAAATGGCGTCTGAGAAAAAAAAAATGTCCGAAATGTTCACGCAGCATATCTTTTCACTTTTCTTTTCAGAAGAGGGGAAAAGACAACGGGATGAAATGTTTAATTAAAATAGAAGGGAGCTTGCGGAAAAAAAAGGAAGCGATTTGACATAATAGAGATATAGCGTGGTGAAAAATAGGTGACTAATTACGCAAATGAATCGTAATTCTCAATAAAATGAATTATAATTAGTCAAAGTGGGACCCCAAGGCGATACGTTTCACTCGCCCGCGCCACGATTGATGACAGTAATATATAGCTCGGGACGCGTCTAACAGGCCATTCTCTCAAGAGTTTACCGGTCACAAAAGATAGTCCCTTCGAAAAAAGGAAAAGTTTCGCTTTTATCTTGTATATTATCCTCCCCAGGCAATATCGGAGAAAATAAAGCACACTTGCCGATAAAATCGTTCTTCCATCGCAGCTAATAATCAGAACGTCAGGAAACGTCCCGTGCCATTGATGAAAAAGAAGAAAAAATAATAATCCATCATTATTGAACTTGTATTCGGTTGAAAAATGTCGCAACAATTGTCCAAGTGAGATTTGATAAAAATCCGCAATCCTCGCGTTGAAATAACGTTCGTCGTATCTTGCGTCACTTTTTAAACAACAAAACGTGTTTTCTTGCCGAACGATGGCTTTCTACGTCTGTTTGCAATTCTCTTGGCATCGTTCATTCGGTCATTGGGCAATGATTTATGTATTGCAAAATTTGAATAATAAAAGGAACAAAATTGTATGAAAATGAATTATGCATAATTTTGCGCGGCAACGCTAAAATAACGCACGTGACGCGAACTCATTATACGTCAATATACATCGCTCGGGTTTAAATTAATGTCCGTGACGTTTATATTTGTATTCACAAAATTGTATTATTTATCGCCGCGTGGCTATCAAAATAAATTAAACCGCCAGCGGTGTGCACAGTATTATTAGATAGTTATATTGAAATGATTTCATATGTATTTTGTTTATAGAATTTGCAACGAGCGAGTTAATTCGTTCATTAGATTTTTCCATTTTTATTTATTTTCAAGCACTCTCGTTTCTCCCCCTTCCCCCCCCCCCCCACCTTCTCTTTGAAGTTGACGAACAGGTCATCTCTGATTAAATGATAAAATAAATGAAACCACAGAGAGGAAAAAGTTTGGTTTCCTTTTCTTTCATCTCTAAACAGCAAAAAATATCAAAAAAAATTGCCAGTGTCGTCGATGGTCGGGCACAATGAATATAATAACAACAGAATTTCTTTTATCTGAGTTATTTACCGTATCAGCATATTCTTTGCACCGCTCGCATCTCGCCCCGTCCTTTAATTATCTTTTCTCTGCGATGGAAATTGTATTTTATTCAGTTGCCAAAGATCAACTCTCTCTCTCGCATTTTTTTTGTTGTGTGCACCTACAACGCATTTGCCTGCATTGTGAAATTGCAAATTCTAAAGAGAGAAAAAAAAATTGGTTCGGCCGAATTCTCACGGTTTCATGGAAAACCCGATACCGTTGCGTGTTAAAAGTTTGATTTCACGGCGCATCGCGGCGGGCGGAAAAGTGGCGCGGGCGGCGATGAATAAGAGCGCGTTATTTGAAATCGCATCACGTCTGCACGCCGCTGGGGGATCGGTGTTGTTTTCTCTCTCCTCTTTGCTCGTTCTTTTCTGCCGTCTTTCTTTCGATCCCATTTCGTAACTCGGATTCTCTCCCTCTTTTTTTTTCATTCGCTCCGCTCCTGCCTTGGAGACCACACGTACAAACGAAGGCACCTTTTCAAAACGAAATCACGCAGCCTCCCCTGTGGTTGCTAAGTTTCGAGCAAGTTTGAGCCGTTGTTATAAATACTAATTGTCCTATACAAACGTCCAGAATGAGTTTAACGTTCTCTTAACGCGGGATTGCCACTTTGTTCCAACCCCTGAGCATAACTTAGATCCCACTCTGAAAATGTAACAAAAAATAAATTAAAAAAAAAGGTGATTGTAAATAATATCGTTATCGAGGGAGAAAAGAAAAAGAATACAAATGAAAAAGGACGAGAAAGAGAGATGAACTCTTTCGCAGTATATAAACGGTAAAGAAAACAGGAAAGAATGGCCCCTTTGTACATGCGCGCTAAACAGATCCTACAACCGCCTGGTTGGAACTTACATTTTAATGAAAAATCTCAGCGTGAAAAAAAGCGCGAAATTAATGGCACTGGAAATGTGCATTACGAGGTGCAAGATTATTCCCCAAAAACTGAGACTAATATTTTGTCGTGACGCATACTCTCAGCTCTTTTTGTTACAGCCCACACATTGTTTGTTGTGAATAATTAGGATCATCTGGTTGCTGTTTCAAATTGGACGCTTCTTTGTTTTCGAGCTCGAAAGTTCAGGTTGGCGCCCAAACGGTGTCTGGCGCCCAAAAAGTGGGAGATGCGTCAACGTTGGGAGGATATACATTATGCTATAGTAGCTGTAGCAGGGACTGGAGCTGGTTATACGTTTCCGATATATCGTAAAGAATTTACGAGCGCCTGGCAGCTCTTGAGAAGCCTCCGAAAAACCGGTTCTTGTATGAGAGCGAATCGCGTTACATTCGGTGCCGAGCCTCGCTCGGCTTCTGTGGTCTAGCTCCGCTTCGTCTAATCTGTTGATAATGTCTGGCCTGCACATTTGCAAAAAAAAAAAAAACAGAAAAAGAAACAAAAACCATAAGACAACAAATGGTTGGAAACGATTTTAACTTTTTAAGAATCGTCTTAAAAATAAGATGACTTGAACAATCACTCTTTTGCATGGACAAATTGAATTAGCACGAAAATACAAAGCGATTACGTCAGCGCGATGATTCATGTATCTAATCCGTTAATAAACATTTATGCGTTGGGAAATCCGTTATGAGCGGCTCATCTGTTATGAGAAGCAACCCCCTCATTTGGGTTCCCCCAGACGTTCATGCAAGCCTATACTTACACGTAATATACCATCAGCGAGGTGATATGGGGAAACAAAATAACGCGGCCACGCAGAAAGGGAAGCCCCGGCTCTTCGAAATTACACGTACACACCGCTTGCTCTTCGATGAAATCGCATTATCGTCGACTTGAAAAACCAGAAGAAGGGAACAACGTTCGGGAGGAAAAATAATAGCCTTGTAATGAGGGCAGACGCATTTTTCGGCCTTTCAAAGCGTAACGTCGATTGCAACAATTTTGTTTTCAACAATTGAACCGGTGAGAGGGTGCGAGGAGACGATTTTTCTTTTGATTTTGGTTGGAATCATCCTGCAGGATCTGAGTTCGAATAATCTCCCGAGATGGCTCGACTTTAGATGCGACAAATTTCAAAGCCGTCAAGTTTGGCCAGTATCTGGCGGATCACGAAACCCTAAACTCAAGCGAAATTTACAGTGCCACATCCTCCTACAAACTCCTTAACTCTAAACCAGTCTCGGAACTGCGCAAAAGTGAGAACGAGACAAGCCGGCCAGACTATATATTTCGAGAGGGGTATGGAAGCAAAGCGCGATAATCGGTTTGGGTCTGCGAAAGAGAGCGAGTCTGCAGGGTTGTGTGTGCTCCGAGCGAGCCGTAGCTTGGAGACTTAATTACTGCGATTAACGTGAGAGGTGCCGAGCAATCCCCGTTACGCAGAGCACCCGTGTGCATTACACAAAGCCGACCCAGCCAACTCACAGACAATGTTACTAGATCTACTCATGTTATTGCTCTTAAAATTACTCGGGAATTATCGAGTTGCGTGCATCGGTCAAATTCAAAATAACCTTCTCTCCTTCATTTTTATTCCTCTTATTCTGATTCTCCAAAGGTCTCACAGCATCTTGCTATCTCAACTTGTCGTCGATTTCTCTCTTATGTATTCTATCGTTGATCTGTAAAAACATAATTGGGATATCTGTGTGGATATGACATTTCAAAAACTTGTCATAATAAATCCACTTATGTGAAAAAAAATGTGAGATAAAAAATTGAAAGATACCATCGACCAGGTTGGTTGTATATAAACCAACCAAGTAGTGAAGACAAGCCGACCAAAAGGTCAGAACCATACTTCAACCAGTTTTCAATTTGCGCCAGGAGGGATAGTTTCCGCACTGCGTTTAGGGTTGTGTCAACAAGTTCCAAGTTCGAAAGACAATATCCCAAAGTGTCTCATTACTTTGACAAACACCACCAAGTACATATCCACAAGGTATCATAACATGCGGCTCAGAATCCGCGCGTTTCCATTAATTAGGCTGGTTGTGTGATTCCGCTTTGCAGCTTGATTTCGAGGGGCACGCTGAAACGTCAGAGGAGCGCCATTAGACAACTAAGTAAATCTAATTTAACAGATACAACAATTAGAAGAGCGTTATCAGCGCCTCGGGATCGGCCGGCCGTACATCAAAATGCTATCATATCTTCTGGATCTACCTCTCTAACGCGAGGATTCACAGCCCCGGCAATATTTACAAAGAGGATTTATATACATCGCCGAGCGACTAGGGGAGACTCGCTCTCTCCTAAATCTGATGATACTGCGAAAGTTTCGCGTGCTGATGGACTCGAGGGTTCGGCGCCGAGCGTGCGCTGGGGTCCGGAGCCACAGCATACGGGATCCAGGAAAGCGAGCTGGTAATCCCTCGCCGCTTTGCCATGCGAGGCGAATCCCCGATGTCGTAGCTCAACGAGATAGCCGTTAACCATAGACGGGCTACCCGCATTCACGTTGTTCATAAATTATTACGCCGCCGGAAATGGCAAGATTTTGCCTCTCACTCTGGCACAGCCGAATTCACGCGACTCTCTCTTTCTGCTCTACCCGCTACTTTATCCTCTGTTGAACAAACGACGTAAGAACTGCAGGAGACCATCTCGACCACTTATGCTGCCGACTCCTAAGCACAATCGTTCCATTTATAACGCTGTTTATCTGTTGATAGAATTAACTCTCGCAAATTCGCGTCCCGATTCTCTATACTTAACGCTTTTCCTCCACATTTTAAATCGTCCATTAAGATTACAAAGTTGGCCTCGCGTAATGGCGGCCAATTTTCTAGTTGCTCTTTCTTTTCTTACCATTTATGTTTTTATTTTTTTTTAACCCAGTGTAATTATTCATCTTGGAAATATAGTTGAGTCGTAATAAGGTGCGAAGATGAATTACCGTCAATTACCTCTACTCGGCGAACAAAGCCCACGATTTCGTTTCATTTAAACACGTTACATAAGCTAGAAGAGCGATAAGGCGTTATAACTCGCTTACAATTTAGAAAGCCCATTTACCTCCCGTTTTCTCAACGGTAATCATTTGTATCGCTCGTTCTGATAATGGAACAATTTTTTTGCAATCGGATGACGATAAGATTAGCTTGAAATTGCAACCGAGCAGATACGCAGCGACGAATTTGATCTGATTTGTCAAATCGAGGAAATAAAGTTTATTTTGGATCTGAAAATTCGGTGAGAATTTGATTGGCAGTTGAGTGTCTGCGAAAAGGTTGGAGGAAAATTGAAATCGTTTTGTAAATGCAAGTCTCCTAATCAGGCTAACAAATTAGCATGCAGATGTTGGAACAAAGGAGGTGGCGAAACGAGATTAGATGATCAAAAATTGGAAAGAGGACGGTGAGCGGGTAACCGGGCTTTGGTGGTACGATCCTGTCGGTAACCCTCCAGCAGTTTGATGGGTTGCTAGGAAACACCCCTCGGTCGTAACCTCGTGTCCGCAAGACGAACAAGGACGGAGCTAGGTTGCGCTTCGGCCGACGCTTTTCTCTCATTTTCTTCGATCTTACGCAGCTATGAAGTGAGTACAAAGTGCAAAAAGGGACGGCCAGAAACAACGGAGGGTGAATTTAGATGGCGCGAGAGTCCGGTCAATTCCAAGCGGAGAGCCTTTTTATGACGCTGACGATCCTTACGAGAATAACAAAGCGCTCTTTCCTGCGCATCATAATTGACGATTCTGTCGTTTGCGCGACACTCCCCGAATATAATGTAGCAGACACTCCACTGACACTTTATGCTCCGGCGTCAACCAACTGGAATGACTTTTTAAATAGTACGTCGGGTCCGCTGGAGGTATTATGAAATTTTCAGGGCTTATGTTTTATGACCCCTTCATAAACCGCTCTCTTCCTCTGACTTTCTTGTTTTTCAATCAAACCTTTCATCAGCAAAGGTTAATTTTTTCACATCTTCTTCTATTTTAAATCCCACTTTTCATAACGTCTCCAAACTCGCCTAATTTAGACACGGTGTGATGTACTAGAACAATCCAACCAACAATTTTATACATGCAGACATATATGCGACCATATATGCCACATAAATGTGCCATATATGTGACATGCAGGACATATTCATGCATATATGGAGAATCTTATATATGCTTGCATATATGTCACATATATGCAACATAAATGCAACCATATATGTCGCATATATGTCGCATATATGGAGCATATATGGAGCACATGTAGAGCATATATGTTTCTTTTTGGCTGTGAAGCTGATCCAAAAGTTGTGCGAGACGTGAAAGATTATTTCATTAAATATCTCAGCTCATTATTCTCGAGTGATCTCTCAAAGTAGGAAGAGAGTCGCGTTCATTGACGAGGCCTTTCTTATTCCCTTTGTCACAGACAAGGTGTCGAGCGCTGCTTGACTTTCACAAGACGGAGCAACTTTGAAGAAACACGAAATCGCAAAAGTCGCGAGAGATTAGATGCAAATCGGGATTCCGCTTTGTAAAACGAATATTTCCGAGCACTCAAGATAATCCTGTCCGCCAGACAGATCCCAACAAAGCATCAACAAATTTCGAGCCATCCTCTTTTTTCTGATTTTGAAATCAAGAAGTCACGTGGGATTTTGTTTCGTCCTCCTTGTCATCGACAGGGAAACGTAAAAAATGAGAGAGGTAGAGAAATTAACCGACAGCGGTCTTTCAGTGACGATAAGCTTGTTATTGTAATCGAACAGTCGAGCCATATGACACGAGAGCTCATCCGGCTCTCTTCACTGACGGTTGTATTTCTAAGGGCGGGAGGCAGCTGGAGGGTGAGGCACGATGTGATGTATGCGTTTCCCTTTTACAAGCTAGACCCCTCATTCATACAAAACACTAACGGAAACCCGATTAACCATCGATTAGTCAATCTTGAGAAACCAGTTTAGTTGTGTTCGATACGGCTGAAATGATTCGGTCATTGCGACTCGATTTTGTTTCTTTATGAAAATGTCAAAAGATAGAGACAAAGAGAAAACGAAACATTGAATAAAAAAAGTTTTGTTCCATCACTCCTAAGATCCGGAACCATTCGGTGTCATTTTCTTCGGCTCTGTTCAACATTTAATATCAGCTCACATAAAAGCCCCCCACAGTTGGCACTTGATTTTATTTAACTGCGCTCTTAAAAAGAATCGAAATCGTATAAAAGTTGGGCATCTTCCTCAAGCAACTTAACATTCTGCTAAAGTTGACGGTTCGGTCGCAGGAGAGAGGAATCAAAAGTTGATGAAAAAGTTTTCTACCCGATGAATGCAGCCCGAACAACAATATTTGCGCGTCGATTTCACAGCCAAGGAGGATCAAAGATCTGCTTTTCCGGATGTTACCGCTCGAATGCCGATGAAAACGTTGCCAAAAGCATGACCAGACATGACTAATAACATGGAACAACACGGCCTTCACGAATACAGCTCATTGTGCTTACGCTTCCGTCTTTGTCCTTGAATCTCATACCGTGCGAGATATCCCCTAAGACCAATGGAGCTTGGAATTCTAATGCCCGCTGAATGTATTCGCAAAGGAGTCGAAACACGGCGTATACTCCACTTGGCTTTGCGCAAAAGTTCTAAAGGATCACCGAGTTGATATTCGTCGTAAAAAGTTTATTTTATATATAAGGTCGTCTCCTTTTTTTATGCCCCGTTAAGCTCTCACGCTGACTTATCAAAGCCACATAAACATCTGAGACAGGGAAGATATAATTTTCAATTAATTATAACAATTAACAATTCAATTGTATTCGTACCTTGTATCAAGTAGATCCTGAATTATTTAAACAAGGAAATAACACTACAGGAAACACTGCAACGAGTGTACAGATTTAGAATTTTAACGTGACTAATTTTCATTAAAAAAGGGACATGATGAAGTAAAAAGCAGTAACATCAGCAGGGCATATTTAGAGATCATCACTTGGCTGAATAAAGGAGCAATGAAGTTGCAGAGCTAATCTAGATGTCGGAATTAGTGATGTATGTCGGTGGCAGAGGTAAGACACCAGACGGGTGATGACGAAGGCAGAACGTGCCATCTATCCTGAGGGCAGAGCGAGAGAAGGACGGGGGACGAGGGACGCGACGAGCGAAGAGTTAAAAGCATAGACAAAGAGGGAGCGCGAGCCAGCCAGCGACTAAACTGAGGACAAAGGAAAGGACTTGTCAGGTAGCGGGAACCTATAACATCCTCCATTACAATAGAGAGCGACGGAAAAAAAGTATAAAACAAGGCAAGAAAAAAAAGAGACAAGGCATCTTCGTTGGCTGCAATGAACGGAAAAACTAATGATGTTTTTCACATCCAAAACATTAGGTTGGCTTTTAGTTTTTGTCCATTAAAAATTCAATCCCGGTCGTAACAAAACACTTGATTGGAGCATTCAAACGCAGTTCAGCTGTTATAAAAAATGAATTGCTAACAGACTTTGTTCAGTGATACTCGAGATGGGGAATATACTAGTGGAGATGATTAACTGTTCCAAGTTGTAGAGCTAATGATAGTTTATGTGACTGGTAATCCGAACATATGATATTACCGTTTGGATCGCTTAGCGTCTAACCTGACCAACAAACGTGCCTAAACAATTCAACCTAATTATCCGCGCGCATCCCAGAAATGAATTCCAACTGCAGTGATGGGATTTGTATTCGCTTTCAGAATTCCAAACGACCGTTCCAGATAACTTTTTTTTTATACACGGCAAGAAAACTTGTAATAATAATTCTCAAATTTTTGTGAATTGTTACCAAACTGATTCATAAAGCAGTGATAAAATGACAATTTGATAGAAATTATCAAAATTCTACCCAATTTTATAATTTTAAAAAATATTTGGCAACTTCGAAAGGCCATATTTCTATACAGTAGAATCTCGCCTACCCGACCAAAGCAAGACCGTCAATTTCTCGGCCAGCCGACCGAATAAGGGGAAATGGCGTAACCCCACTCCACTGCGCGTTCAATCTGCGCGCCAATGCATTGCGCATGTAAACAATAGAA